>VDFB02000011.1:5221006-5288954 GCA_007258455.2 Sequoia sempervirens
GAAGTCTCTTCTAGTAATACCTCTAGAAACTAATTGTAGGTCTCTGCCATAGGGGGAGCTATCAAGAAAATCTTCTAAATCCCCTGCAAGTGGCTGGCACTGAAATTCGGATGAGTCCAGTAGGAAATAGATTTTTCTTCAGATGTTGTGGAATGAATCCAAGGTATCAATGCGATTATTGTTGATCCACACAAAAATTGTTTGTCCCAGAATATAATTTTTTTTGAAAGCCTACAAAATTAAGGCAAGAGAATTTATTGCAAAAAGTACAAAGTTAAGTTCGATGACAATAAAAGAACCATTTTCACTCTCATTTGTCACATTGCATTCAAGTGAAAGAAGTCTGAAGCACTCTAAGGTAACCCTTGCTAAAGCGGAAAGGAGATTCAAGCTCAAAAAGGAATCTATGAATCGACCTCTATTTCGTCTCCAAAAGGTATTTATAGCAAAAACCTATAAATTTGTGTTCTCTCAGTCATGTCTACCCCACTATTGGTTGAATTCAAAGATAGGCAGCATCCAAAGTTTAAGTGGCATCCATACAAATCGGTAGACACTGAGCCCCTAGTTGCATTTTCCTCCATGTTGTACGGTGTTCTGCACATTGAGTATATTAGGGAATATGTGCATGCGAACATTGAGGATTTGGGTAGTGCTTAGCTGTTAGAATTATACTCTAACCACATAGTGCAAGATGATTTCTCCGTGAAACCTGAATTCCAAACCCTAGTGGACAAGAAATTTGTGCAATTCGTAAAATTTTGCATATTTAAGGAGGATGAGTGGGTTCGATACATTCTGAGAAGAATGCATGATGAATTCATGTGGCTAGATATACCATTTAAAATCACCAAGGAAGCTATATGTGTAGTGACAGGTTTAAACTCTTCTAGTTGACTCCCTGTACTAAAGTCCATAAAGAATGATGATGTCACTAAAGCAACTGGCTCTCATTGGGATAGGAGGGCAATGACCATAGATGATATTGTCGAAATTGATGTTAAATTTGCGTCCATGATCATAGGGTATAAGATCTATCATTCGAGCTGAGAAAATTCAATATTCAGAACTGCTATCTATACAACCTATGAGATGATTAAGCAGAATGCAGATTATGATTTATGCTAAGTGCTCAGAGGACAACTTCTTGAAAATTTGAAGAAGATCAAAAAGGACAAAAAGAATGTCTTCAAGTTTGGAAACCTATTGATTTGTCTGTATTTTTACTTCTCAGGCAAAGTACCAGGATTCGGTAAAGTTCAGTGGAGAAATGATACTCCTGTAGCAATACAGATCTGTGATATACTATGCAGCCTTGGAAACCAAGAGTTCCCCTCCTACCCAGCCAAGTAAGGCAGAAGCCTCCGAAAGAAAGAAGAAGAGAAAAATTTCAAGAACTTACAAAGCTGCATCCGCAAAAGAAGAAGAAGAGACAAATTCAGAAGAGATAGTAAGAGAATTGAAGGCTACTAGAACTCATGTGGTCAAACTAAACAAAAGGAAGCCTTTCAGGAAAAGTGAAGAAGCTCAAAAGAAGCCCAAAATTGTCAAGTCCGGCATGTCTATGGAATAAGTTGAAAATGCAGCAGTAGCTAACAGTAATCTCAAACCTCTATGTGATTTATTTGGGAAATTTGATGATTTTGGTAAGAAGATTCTTGAAGAAGTTACAGTTAAGCAACTAAATGCTTTCAATAAAACTCTTGTTGAGATTATATCTGGCTTCCTACAAGCCTATATAAAGCTTTGGAATCAAGAAGGGAATCTGCAAGAACTGGGGAAGAGAACTTGACAAAAAGGGTTCATGTTGATCTGTGTCCTAAGATGGGGATTAAAGAAATGGACTCACTTCTTCTAAGAGTCAAATAGGAATTCAAAACCAAATCAAGAATAAACAAACTCATGATTGGTAACATTGAAGCTTTGATGAATGAGACCAAGGAAATTTTGGAAGAATTTTTGTCAAAAGAAAAGGAAAATGTCGAAGAAGTCAATACTGAATAGACTAAAGGTCATGAAGAAATAAATGTGGAAGTAAATAAATCAGAAGAAGGAAATGCAGATGAAGTAGTGAAGGAAGGGAATGAAGATGAGGAAGTAGAGGTGTTAGGAGAAGAAAATGAGAATGTGGAAGACATAAATGTATCTGATTCTATGGTATCTGAGGATACTCTGACTCCTCCCAATATTAAAAATGTTCAGACTCCTGCAACAACTAAGGAACAAGTTGAGGAGATTGTTGAAGGTAGAGAAGTGCCTGTTGAAGGAAAGGAAACTCCAAAAGCCATTTTGGAAGTTCAGTCTGAATCTGACAAGGGTAAGTAGCCAGAAATTAGCTCAAATAAAGCAAATGAATCCTTATTGGAGCATAACATAGAATCATATTTTGAATTTGATGAGAATTCAATCAATTTATCTACTTTATCTCCAATTCAAATGCTAAAAGTCACCAAATTAGCTCAAGATAAATCAAATGAGAAAATATTGAAATCCCACATTGAAGATAGTGAGCTATTAAAACTTGCCTCTGGAGTTCTATAGAAACTACTACCTATGCATGCTTTGGACCCATCAGGCTCCACCTCTGGTGAGTTAAAAAGGTTGATAAACTTTGTGGACTCACATTTCAAATCTTTTGAGATCTCAGCTCTGGTTAAAGTGAGAAAGGAATTTAAGGAGGAAATATTTGGCAGCTTAAACATGCTAATTGCTAGAGACAAAAATTTGTTAGAAACTTGCATTCAGCACACTCAAGGTGATATAATTGAAGGAGGAAATGTGTACAAATCCTGCTTAATCCTATCCAAATTTACAACTACAAATGAAAAGAAGATAAAAGACATTGAGCAGTAGTTGGTTATCATTTCCAACAACCTTGATCCCTTGGCTAGCAGTGTGTGTCTTCAGGATTGTCAGGTAATATCCTTGCTTGACCAAATGAAGAATTTAAATTTTGAAAATGAAAGAATCATTAGCAGAGTAAGTGACTTAAGAGGACTGATTAGTACAAAAATTGAGATGCTGGTGAATGCCTTAAAGGAAGCAAAAAGTGTTGTCACCACCCCTGATTTGATAAGCTTGGAAGTAGTAGAAACATTATCCCATCTTCTCTGTGGTCACATCACCATTTTGGAAAGTCTAAAGAGTATTTGGGACTGCACCCTTAGTGAATTGAAAAAGGTCTTTGAAGACATCTTCAAATTTTTGTAAGTCTCCGGATAATACTTGTATATTTTTGTATCCCCAATTTTGTCATTGATGTCAAAGGGGGAGAGAGAGTATAGAGAGAAATGTCTTAATATTCTTAGGGGGAGTAATATTTTGCAGTGATACATTATTCAGTATTTTGTATATCGGCAGTATGTTAATCTCGACGGTCATTTTTCACTAAGTGTTGCCATCAATTCCAAAGGGGGAGATTGTTGGCATATGATGTAAGTGGACATGATTTTTGGCTTCTAGTGTTGTCATTGATGGCAACTGAAGTCACATTTTTGGTCTACAATTATGCATTCAGTCGCACCGGCAAAGGAATTGAAAATTGTGTGTTATCGGCAGTGTTACCGACAAAACAAGGCATCCAGTTTGATAGCTTCACTGGATCACCATTTTGGGTTGTGGATTGGTGAATTTTTTTTTTAGGCATGTTGAACATATTATTATTGAATCTCGTGAAGTTTTTTTTGTGGCTATATGGTTGAGTAGGTTCGGTTGGACATCTTTTGTCTATTTACTTGATAAAGTTGACTCAGTGGTAATGATGTGTAGTGGATGTATAAAGTTGAATTATTTTAATTATCTTTGAGCTTGGATTTTTAATTATTGGTCCTAGCTATTGTTTAGCTGACTTGTTCGAATCCACATCAAAATTATCCATCGATTGGGCTGACTAGTTGTGAATTTTATTAAGTTTTGTTGAAGTCGACCTGTGGCGATTGATTCCTTGTGAGTGGATATATTTAGATGATCGGTCATATCATTTTGATGCATGTAGAATTTTTGTGTGTGTATGTTGCGAATGTCTAAGTTGTATTTGAGCGATATCATGCACAGTTTCACTTGCACATAAAGATTTTGTGTGCGAACTTGAGCAGAACATAGTAGAAGTTCTTCATCAGTCATCAAGATAGAAGTTCAACATCAGAGCTAAGCCAAAACTATAATCAAGCATTGGTAGATGCTATTATCTCAGTTCATTTTCTTTTGGATCTATTCCAAACTTCTGTAAGGGAAGTGAGCCCCATTTTGAGCAGTGAGCCCCATTTTGAGCAGTGAGCTCTAAGCAATGAGCCTGAATGCAAGTGCATTCCCATTTTGTAATACTTATTTTCAGTATACTCAAAACTTATTGTGGATTGGCCATCCACCGTGGTTTTTCCCCTTACAGGGTTTCCACATAAAAATACTTGTGTTATGGTTGTGTGGTTTCTTGTTTTCTTTTTCTGCATATTGATTTTGATTAAATGTGTTAAGTGGATTAAAGATCAAAATAAAAGAATTATTTTTTGTAGAACACTGATTCACCCCCCCCCTCTCAGTGTTGCTTGTTTCCAACAAAAGGTGTGATATGAATCTAAATGGGACCAAGATAATATTAAGGCTATGAATCCTAAAATTTAATACAAAGGATGGTAACCAGGCTAATGTAGGTCTAAGATAACAAACCCAAATGTCATTGACCTTTGTGACAATTAAGATGTTAGTTTTGACAAGGGTGAGTCTAAACTAGGACACAAGTTTGAGACTCAAATTTTACCAAGATGACAATGGAAAGGGTTGGTAAAGTGATAGATGAAGGTCAATGAAAAATTGGATAAGCAACAATGGACTGTCCAAAGGCTTAGTAGTCTTCCTATGTCTAAGATTTGAAAGGTAGATGCAACCTAAAGTTTAATTTTATGCAATGCAAGAGGATAAAGAACACAACCTATGATGCAATGTAATATTTAATGGAAATATTGGAATGGATGAGTAAACCTTGCAAGTCTCTAGTTTAGAAGTTAGGATCATTGTTAAAATGAATTGACTGGATTTTGGACACGGATTTTATGAATTTCAGTTTATCAGGTAGTTGCGGCATTGTTTTCTCATATGTGTCATTTTTAGTTGTGGTCTTTTGATTAGTAGCCATGGTTCACAATGTCAGTTGCGGCTCTATTTTTGTAGATGCAGTTCAGGATAACAGTTGTGGTCTTCCAGTGAGTATTTGCGGCATAGAAATGCAATTGTGAGCCTGTTTTAGTGGTTGTGGTTCACAGAGTGTTGATTTTGCAAATTTGATGTTTTGACCTGGTTTTCAAGTGGGTTTTTGACTTATTTTGATGAAATTTTATTTGGAAAACACATAATACAGTCACAAACACTTATTTTGATATGATTTTGGGTGTGAAAAAGTTTGATTTCAAGATGAAAACACTCATAGAAAACATGCACAACCTAGGCTTCTCAAAGGATACCACACACTTGTTAGAACACAATGATCTACTAAGAGGGGTGAATCAATAGATATTAAAAAATTATCTCTTAAAACCTTTTGTGCAGACTGATTTATTTAACCCTTAATGTGTAGATATTAATCATGTGATACAAAAATATGCATGCATGCAAAAACATCACATAACACTAGATATACATGGAAAACCCGATATGGGAAAAACCACGGTGACTAAGGATGCTTGAGTCTACTGCTGAAATCCAGTGTCACAAAAGAAATCTATGTTACAATGTTTTAGGGCTACAAACCAAGGAAGCATCAACTACCTAATTTAGAAGCAACAACTTCAAGGATGCAACAACACCCTGGTTTAGGAGCTACAACTCCAAGGAGACTACAATCCCCTAAACTGAGCTACAACTTAGTACAATGAGACTACAACCTCTTGCAAAACTTAGAGCTCAAATATGCATATAGATGGTTCTACATAAACCTGAGATGCACCATTACATTTAATACATTGTTGCATATTCTACAACACACACTCTGCTATTGAAGTTGCACTCTCAACAACACATCCTTCTACGCATAGAACATTCACTAATCTATCTTGTTGCTTTGCTCACCCTCAATACCATGAATGTAAACACCTAGATAAAGATTTGTATTAGTCTAGGACTTCCTTGCACATGTATTCTTTGTCTACACTCTTCACAGTCTACACTCTGCTACTCTCTCTTTTTCTTGCAGACCTACTTCACACCTTCACACCCTTCATGCACCGTAGATACAACAACTTAAACAATATCATATTGTCTTCTTACTAGAATCTCTTCCTTGAGATCATCCCAATGGTCCAGATCTCACCAGCTTACTATCAAGGTTTTCTTGTCATCCCAACTTCAACAACAAGCAATCATTACATCAAGCTACATGCCACAGTCTATCACATCATTAAGACATCTGATAGAGTTTATTAGATATCACCATACCTCTATGCATCAAGCCTCACAACATTAAATTCTGTTACAGATAATTTTCCTCATTCTCTCTATCAAACCCTAAAATCTGATACATATGTGGTTAATGCTCTTTGTTATACATTTGATTTTATTCGATCTCAATCTCATCTACAGTCTATTCCACCGCCTAACAGATCAGATCTTCATTCAATTGGCAGTTTTGTGCAGCTAGACCAATTAACTCCTTCATCTATGTCGGTTACCAATCAAGAACCCTTGTTCACACTGTCAAGTCGTTATAGATCTCTGTCTTTGAATTATGGTCATCGATCTTCTCCTTTCGCACCTTGATCCTATGATCCTCATTCACTTTTCTGTCTTTAAATCCTGACTGTTGGATAAGCGGTTATTTAAATATCCCTTGTCAATCTTACAGTATTCCCTTAACATCATGTAGTGCTTTGTCAAAGAGACATTCACTACAGTCCTACCAACATCCATATTTCTCTTCAATGTGAACTCCACGAGTGTACTGGCCCACATACCATGCAATTCACAACAAGGATGTGAATTTCCTATCGAGCAACCATTGGTCACCATTTATCAGCATACATCACCATCCAACACCATCACCTTCTTATCGGGTCCCACTTAGTAATCTCCATGTATCGTTGTGTCAAGGAGACATCCATCAATGTCCTACTAATGCACCAAAGTCACATCGATGAAGCACATACACTCACCCATCGCTTCGTCACTAAGACATGCTTCAAGGTCCTGTCGATACACAACCTTCACACTGATGAAGCAACTTTGCACCAGCATTGTCTGATCAACCTTTGATTAATCTTCACCATTGAGCACATTAATATTTTGTTTGTCATACATGTGCAGGGTCCACCAGGACACACGTCCAAAATTTTCTCATCTCGCGAGCTTGAAAATAGGCCCACACAAACTTTGTGAGGTGTACAACTACTATTTGATCTTGACCATCGTGGATTAATCTCCATCGTTCCTTGCAAACCTCATAGGTCTTGATTGGGTCCCACCAGAAATCTTGTGGGGTGTGCGACCACCATCCGATCTTGCTTTCTGCCATGTGTCCTTCTGTCATTCACTCTCTGACTGTACCATCAATGCATGTCATCCTCATCTTTATGGGTCTCACTGCCATGTCCTCCTTACTGGGTCCCACAGTCGACATCCATTCTCCCATCACCCTGTCGTTGGGACTAGCTCAATAGTCCTAGCGATTTGCTAATGTCTCACTAATGAAATGGTCATTAGGTTGTCGGGGAGACATCCTTCAAGGTCCTGCCGACACCACTCTATCACACCGATATACTTGTAATGTTATATGATTAGGCCCACAACCTATGTGTCATTCATGTGTCACCATCTACATTTGATTCCACCAATCACTATCATCCACCTGGTGTACTACATTCATCATCACCACGCTTTGTCATCATCCATACTGTCAAATCCACCATCGTTGGTCTATCAAAGGGACACCACTTACAATCTTGGTGATATCACTTTGTCTCACTGATGAAAGTTATCATCACTACATCAAAGGGACTACCTTAAGAGTCCTACCGATGATAGAATGTCACTTCGATGAAAACAACAGCACCAAGCACGCCATTCCAATGTGGGGTCCACATACTATTGTCTTGTGTCCACGTCATCACCATGTCACTACTCTATAATTCACAACAAGGATGTGGATTACCATTTGCCCAATCTTGTCAATCCATGTGTCTGCTTCATCATCATCATCACCCACATCTTTATGACTGGGTCCCACATTGATCGCTACCTTCTCATCGCTCTATCAGAGAGACACATCCAAAGGTCTCACTGATGTTGTCTAGTTTCACCGATGACGCTACCACACCCCTTATCGCTCCATCGCCAAGTCACCAAAAACCTAAACTTTAGAACCTCTAGCGGAGATTGTGAACTTTTGCAAACTCGCAACATGCTGACATACATGATCATCGGGTCGTCAAAGAGACTCTAATGCAAGTCCCAATGACAAGTTCTTGTCACGCCGATAGAGTGACCATTGGACTCAGACCATCGGAGAGACTCTGATGCAATTCCCATCGAACAATTCCTATCACCCCGATGAACCTTCATCGAGTCGTCGATGAGACTTCCGCTTGACTCCTGTCGACATTGAATTTTCTCGCCGAACTACTAGAGATGTATAACCTTGAAGTGCTAGACAAAGGGGCTGGTAAATCTCATGACTTCAATGACATAGGTTATACATCCTCTAGGAAAAGGGGTCGGTCAATCTCATGACTTCAACGACATAGCTTATTCATTTTTGGGCATGTTATACATCCTCTAAGCCTGCACAATACCTTTCTGGAAAGCTCTCGAGAAACCCATATCGAATCTACCACCTAATTTTCCATCAAATATTTGGAAGAAACTATTGCAGAGAGATGACACATTTTATCAACTATGCAACATATTGAGCAACTTGCTCTTCAGCACCAACAACCAATCCACATACTTCCAAAACTAGATTTACTGCTCTCACACTCATCCTCTGTCATTATTCCAACAAACTCCCTTGAATGATTTAACTCATCACCTTTCTGATACCTTCATGACATCAATGACAACATTATGTGCTTTTGCATAGGATCAACACACTTCTCCTCTGATCCCCTTTTGACATCAATGACAACATATTCCAATAATGCTAGATCCCCACTTAGATTTCTCCAGCCAACCAAACAAGGTGGAAAACTAGAGACTTGGTAGCACGGGATCTCCCTTACATGGCACTCACTTCTTGGGTGCACCAAATATCAATTCCCCAAAGAGGAATTTTTTCCTCTACACATGAATGGTGAAAACGTGGGGTGACTTAGAAACGATTGTTCCTGTGCTAGTTCTGAAAGTGATTTTGGCAACTAAACAATTGGTTCTTAGTAAGGGCATTCATTCAAGGTGGCCATACATGTAGCAAGACTAGCTCAAGATTATTTCAATCAAGAGGCCTCACAGTCCCTTCCTAAGAAATTATTTTGATGTGTCACACGGATACTAGGGGTGGCACTTGTTAGTAGGACACATCCGCACCTGTTGCTTGTGACTTTCGTCACAAACAATTTTTTTATATAGCAATTTGAAAGAGATTGGCTTTAGCTTGTTACCACTTGGGTCATTCCCATCTTTTGAAGTGCGGTGGCAATCCCTCTAAAAGGTACACAAAAGTGAGAAAGTACATTGTTTTTTATCTCCCAAATCGCACGAGGAGCAAGGAGAGAGCATACTTTGCCTCACACTCGCATGGGGTTCATTTTAATTCCAAAATCCAAATGTGGGGGTGGTTGTACAAGTTCCAAAGAAATGCTTTTGATCCTCAAGATAGCCAAGTGGCGCGAGAGGAGAGCATACGTATTCAATGAAAAGTTGCAAACCACAAACCACAAAAAACACTCGTTAATTTTAACCCTTTGCTTATGATGAAACAAACACTTGACTATATTTTAATCCAATGATGTGTGATGCATGTTCATTTTAAGAATCATGAGTGTAATATGCAATTTTGTATTCGTTTTAAACCCTTGTGAATGAGATATGCATGTTCATTTTACCCTTATGATCTTGATGCAAGTTGTAGTTGTAAGCAAACAAAATAAAATTGATTTATGCCTAAAGTAATGAAAAGATCATTTTTTTTTGTTGTTTATAAAGAAATAGTTTTTTAAAGGCTCCTTAAATCCAACATCAAATGGATGATTAGCAAAAAAAAACCCTATTCTAATGAAAATCCAAAATGAAAACTCAAAGAAAACTAAAAATAGAAAAAATTATACCTATCAGACGATTGCGTCGTTCAGGCTCACAAATGTGTCGTTGTAATATGCATCATTCTAGAATAGTTGTGTCATGATTTCAAATCCAATTCTCCCACCCATAGATTTGTTGTTGTGCATCACGGATGCACTACTATTTCAAATTTGGTTCCATGCCTAACAGTTGTGTCGTTTCTCTTATCAAATGCATCATTCCTTAGTAGTTGCATCGCTACACATCTTAGTTGCATCATTCGGTATGAAAACCTGCAAAATCAAAGAGAAAAAATCATATGAAACCTACAAAAATTTGTCTTCACGTTAGGTTCACCAATGTAAGATGGGTAAAAATCAAGCAGCCTAGATTCTAGTGACAACTACAGCACTTCTAAGCTAAAAACGCAATCCAAAAAAGAGAAAACAAACAAACATGAGGAAAATTAAAGCATTCAAGTAAATATACTACCCATATTTGAAGTTGAGTAGCTTCTCTTGTATCTCCTCAAGCTGCTTTTGCAAAATACCCTCAGATCATGATAAACTTGTGCAAATACCTGCAAATCATAAGCAAGAAATTCAAAGATAAGTAGTTGTTAAATCAAAAATGGAGGAAGGATTCTCTTATAGACAACCATTCAAATGGATGGACAATATTGAGCTTCTAGAAAGATTCCAAGATCGATGGATGAGAAGACATGCAACACAGAGAAGTGGAGGTTATGAAATGAAGGGTCAAGATTGAGAAGAGACTAGAGTCAATCGATGGTTGTGATTCGAAAAATGAGATAGTGGAGGGGGATAATGGAGAAATTAAAAATTAAAATCATTTAATTCATGAGAAGGAATCTTTGACCAAGCAGAGGCATAAATTATTTATTTGAGGAAAAGGCAAGTGGGCATTTAATTAAAATGATTTATGCAACCATTTTAATTAAATAGAGAAATGGAATTAAATAATTAAATTTGATTAATTATTTAAGTGGGGGAGAAATGTCAAAAAGACAATCAAATAATTTAAAATTTATTTAACTATAGAAGACATAAAATATTAATGAATAGACAAACAATTAATAATAATTATTTCATTATAGATGAATAGTGAAAGGTAAATAATTAAATAAATAGTAATTTATTTAATTATTGAAGAAGAGGAGATTAGCAATGCAATTAAATTTATTTAATTGATCATTGTAGAATAAAGATCAAGAAATTAATTAATTAAATAATTAAAATTATTTAATTAATAGAGGAATTTGATCAAAGATAATAATTAAATAATTAGAATTACTTAATTATGTCAGAAGAAGACCAAGACGATGGAAAAATGATGCTCGTAGACCAAGACATTTTTCAGTGTCTACAAGATCTATTTGGATGTCAAGGCAATACCTAGAATCTTCAAATCCTTAAGACCCAACCCACTATTTTCCTTATCAAGACAACACCACTCCCATTTGACATATTTTTTATAATATGCTTTTGAACATTGTTGATTTGGTAGCTAGCAAAGAACCAAATCAAGGTATAATAAATAGAATGGGAAGAAAGAATTTTCTAACAAAATTTTACTCTACCTATAAGGGAGAGGTAATTGTTATTCCAACTTTTCATTTTTTCTCAATCTTAGCAAACATCTTATTCCACATATCTTTTAGAGAAGGCCTAATAGAAAATGGAATAAATGAGTCTCTAACAATCTTATCAGTCTCAAACCATTGCCAAGAAAATTTTGAAAACCAAGCAAGGGGTTCAACTACCCAACTCAAAAAAATAGATTTAGTTTCTGATATTTTAGAACCAGAGGCTTGGAAAAAGATATTTAATCTAGCCATAAAATTATCCATATTACTTTCAGTCAATACTAGGAATAAAGTAGTGTCATATACAAATTGGAAATTAAGAAAAGAGGAATTTTCAGGAAGAAAAACACCATGTAATTTAGGGCCAATCAAATATGTTCTTAGGATATATACAAAATATTTAGAGTCAATGACAAATAAAGCTAGAACCAATGGGAAACCTTTCCTAATTGATCTTTCTAAAGGAATGGATCAAAAAGAAAGCCATTAAATTCCATCAAGCATTAGCATCTTTGAAAAATACTTTAACCATTATGTAAAACCCTTCAAGGAAACCAATTTCTTCTAGAATAGAAATCACAAAGGACTATTCAACTCTATCATATGCTTTTTCAAAATCTAGCTGTAAATCCCAATATTTTGATTATCTCTTTAGGATTCCAAATTATTAATCAGATTCTCTAATATGTATCTACCTTTAATGAGCCCATTTTGGGTATCATTTATTATCATAGGAAGGATCTCTATCAATCTCAAAGCAAGAATTTTAGAAAAAAAATATAGGACACATTTAGGAGAGCAATAGGTCTTTGATTCTTAATATCTCTTTTATCCCCATCCTTTGGAAGAAGTTTTATAATGCCTTTGTTGATGTTATTTCCTAGAGATCCTTTCTCGATAGCTTCTTGATATACCTCATACAAATCATCTACTACATATTTCATATTAACTTTGTAAAATTCAATTGGCAAACCATTAGCTCCAAGTGATTTCCCATTTTGAAATGACAAGATTGCACTAGAGATTTCCTCTTTAGTGATTCTTTTTTCAAGGTCCACAACCATCTCTTTAGAGATTATTTTTGGGATTATATTTTTACATAGATTCTAAATAAGGGTGCAACTAACTTACATTTATCCTTAATAGTGAAGAGTTGCTTGTAAAATTCAAAAAAAAAATTCTTAATATCTTCAGTGTCATGAAACCAAGAATCATTTTTCTTCATGGGTCCAATAGATTCTAAAGCATGTTTCACTCACAAC
Source organism: Sequoia sempervirens (assembly GCA_007258455.2). Lineage (NCBI taxonomy): Eukaryota > Viridiplantae > Streptophyta > Pinopsida > Cupressales > Cupressaceae > Sequoia > Sequoia sempervirens. Next base: position 5,234,072 of record VDFB02000011.1, read on the forward strand.
ATATTAAAAAAATATTTGGTGCCTTTTATCTCCCACTTTGATCTAATTCATCTTAGCTCTAATTATATCCCCCTATGCTTTCTTAATATGAAATTTTGAAGCTTATGCTTGATATCCTTTAGGTGTTCCACAAGGTCTTCATTGTTCATATATTTTTGAACCCTAAATTCTACATTTAATAGTTCATCTTGGAAAGAGCATTCCACTCTTCTACTCTCAATTGTAACCTTCTTCCAAATAGTACTCAGTAAAGCCTTGAAATTAGAGACCAACCCATCCCAATACTCTCTATTTGACCCCTTTGGGAAGAACATCTTATTAATATGCCTCATGGTTACAATTCCATCCAAACAATCTAGGTATTTCAAAACTTTAGTGCTAATCTTATATATATTCTCTTTCTTTGAGACAAACTTATAGCCACTAGATTTATTAATTATCCTTGTTTTGAAATAGGATAGTGGTCAAATAGACTTATAGGCTCTATTTAGACACAGTTGGAATCTTTCCTACTATCAAAACAAATGTGTCCTCCTAAGCATAAAATCAATCCAATCTGTAATAGACTCTCTTGTTGTCACTTTTATTGTTACACCGAGTATACTAAATACTTTTATTATCTTTCTTCTTCCCTTCAAGAGGATCAAATAGTTTTACATTTTTTTCATTCTAAACTAGTAGATTTTTTCCTTTCCTTTACAATCCCAAGGAGATCCTTTGGTTTTATCTTCTTTATTTTCAACCATATTGAATTTGTAAGGAAGCTAAGGTAGTGGAAAAACTTCCTACACTAATCTTGAGAGGAGGATAATGCAAAACTTTACAGATCTTTACAATAATTGCAAAAAATTAAATAGAAATAAGCATAAATATCATGCATACCACAATAGAATGATTTACATAGGGAAAACCATTTCGGGAGAAAAACCCCACTCCAAAATTTTCCCAATATATTATTCATAAATCATGAATATTACAATATACTTGCAAAGAAAGCTTCTCATAGGAGTATCACCAAAAAGAGATCCATAGGCAACACAACCACTATCAGACTCTTAGAATACATCACAATGCATTGCCATAATACAACACCCTCATAAAATAGGGTTTCCTTCTAAGACAAGTCAAGCCAATAAAATACTGATCATCAGACTTGAGACCTAATGATGAACGGTCCAGATTTACAATAATAAAATATACACAAAATATGGCTTTTGAGGGCACTTCCCCGAAGCCCCCATTGGGGGATGATCCCCCCAGACCCCTCACAGGGGATAACCCCCCCACCCCCCGCCACTATAACCACCACTTACCCATCAATAGTAAACCTTATGTAATTACAAGGTTAAGACACATTTTCCCAATAGAATTCACCCCCTGTAATAATAGGTACTTTAAGAAGGTTAGATACATTCCATTTTCACACAACAATTCTTTCCCTATAGTCATTAGGGGCATATATGGAGAAAACCCCAGTTTTTTGGTTATTTTTTTCAAAAATTACATATAGACACCTATTACAAGGAGAACAACCAAAAATAGAGATATAGGATTTTCATTTTTGACCTACAAGAATAGAAATACATGTTGGCAATATGTGTTATTGATTTCCACTCAACATGTGTTGTCATTATTTTCAACTAGAAGTCATTGGTGTAGTTGGAGAGACATTGAAGACAGTCTGGAAGATCATCAGATGTGTCCATGGTAGAATATCAATTTGGATTATTGGTAAGTATATGGTAACACATTGTTACATATGCTTTATGTTTTGGTCATGGGATGCAGTTACATTAGTTGATGGATACATGCTCAAGGAGTTAGTGGATTAATATTTGAGTCAAATTCATACTTGTTTGATTATGGAAACTTGTCTAAGGCATGAGTAGTGCACTTCTCTATGTTTGAGTGTTGATAATGTGTTTTGCAACTTGTTGCATTACAAGATATGGTTATGAAATTCTAGAGTTAAGATTTCTAATGTATAAGGATTCTATTTCCTGGATTCAATTCATTTCCTCTTCTACAAAAAAAGTTATAAGTGTTTGTTCTCTGGATTATTGTTCAACAATATAATGTGTCTTAGTTGACTCACTAGAATTCACTGCATTCTTTTGTGGTGATTGGTATGCTTGTGTATATTTGGTGATATATTCAAGATGGTCTAAGGATTTAGTGATATGATTTTTAGGTGAATTGGTGCTCCACAGTGCTATGTATTATGTGTTGAAATGTCAAAGATTGTTCAACATGCTCTTTTTCTACTAGTTCGATGAGATTATTCACTTGTGCCAACATTTGGTGATTGATTTATTCAATATATGATTATAGATAGGTTACATTGCCTTCATTTTTGTCTACATCATGTTTTTGGTCTCTCCCTAGTGTTGTAAAGGAAAACACTTAATAGTTTTGACAATGGTGTTGATAATTAGGCTGATAGTATGAGTTCCTTCATTTACGGTTGATATTGACCTACCTTAATTTCTTTGAAGGATATATTGGGGGTGTGTCATCATGTTAGTGGGCCCAACTATGCCTTGGGTTGATCCGCAACCTAATTTTATTAGTGCTACATGTGTTTGAAGCTGACTCATATTTGATCACACATTTCAATTGATACATCCTATTGGTGCCAATCGAATTAATGTTTTGAGGTGTTGCAAAATATATATAAGGATGAATATATCAATTGTGAAGGGTGAATATGAGGGATGTAATAATATGGTGATGTATGAGTTAAGTATGAAGTGTGTGAAATCAATGTGACACCGTAATTGTGCTACAAAAGAGGACTACAACATCGACATGTGTTGGATGCTTCACTATAGCAATTCATATTCATATTTCTCATTATAATTTTCATGTATCTTGCTATGAGACAATGAATCTCATCAAGTCCTTTTTATCTTACCCTAAGGTTGTACACCTTAGTCTACAAGTCCATAGGAAGTGAGGGCCTTAAACAACATTGTAATCTTTGTAAGCAGTGAGCTTCATATATTATGAGTTAATACTTGTCATGTTTTTTTCCCTCATTGGGTTTTCAACGTAAAAATCCTAGTGTCTATGTGTGGTGCATGTTTTCTCTTCTGCTCTTCTTTCAGTTCATGTGATGTGATTTTTATTTGCAAACAGAATTGGTTAAGTTCTAATATATGTTGATTCTCCCCCTCTCTCAGCACTTATTTATGTTCAACAATTGGTATCAGATCCAAGTGCCTTGAAAATATTAACAGCTAAGGTTGATCCTACTCTTGAACACATGGGTTTTGTAGCAAAGATCAATGATTTGTTTTTTCTAGAATCGGATCTAGAGTCAATGGAACCTAAAGGTTGGGACATCAATCTAGATGATTGTGAAGTTGATTTGAAGGAGAAAAATAGTCTGCTCTTAAAGATCTAGATGAGGTAATATTGCAAAACATCAAATATTAGTATATGCTAGAAAAATCAAAAGAGAACTAACAAATTGAAGGCAAAAGATAAATAATCAAAAGAAGGGATTGGCAAACTAAAAGCTCAAATAAGAGGAAATGGATGTGAGACTAAAATCAAAGAAGTTGAATTTTTGATCTCTAATTTGAAATTTAAGATTGAATAAGGAAAAAGGATTGAATATTGTTTGAATACCAAGCTAAATGATAAAAATGTTGAATGTTCAAATCTTGAGGAAGAGATTGTATCCTTGAGAAAAGAACTTGAAAAAGCAAAAGAGAAATTTTAAAAAGGCCTAAAACTAAGAGGAGGCTCTGAAATTCTTGATGAGTTAATTAACTCTCAAAAACCATCAAAAGAGAAATCTAGTCTGGGTTTTGAAAAGGGAAAATTCCCTAAGTCCAATGCATCTGCAAACTTGTATGATAACTTCAAAGCTACAAAGAAGTCTGAAACTAAGGAGGAGAAAACCTGCATTGAAAACCCTAAGGAGACATCCTCTGAAGGTGCAAAGATAGACATGATAGCAACAAAGGAGAACTTCAAGATGCCTGGTCCTAAACAAACTACTCCTACCAGGTTAAATGGTAATTGTTATGCTTGTAAAAGTTTTGGTCATAAGGAGTTGAATGCAAAAGAAAAATGAGTAAAAACTCTTTTAGGCCTTTAAGGTACAATGCTATGAACACTTAATAATTTCATGGTCAATGCTATACTTGCAACAGATTTGGTCACAAGGCTAATGAATGCAGAAGTAAAATGATAAGGAGTAGTAATGTTATGACCTCTTAATCCTTATATGGTTATTGCTACACATGCAACAATTTTGGTCATAGGGTTGTTGATTATAGATCTAATGTGAGAAGAATTAATTATGCTTTACAAACTAGTACCATCTGGTACAATTGCAACAAACCATGACACATTGCAAGGTTAAATAGGGAAAAGAGTGTAAGACCTTCTCCTCAAAAGAAGACTAGCATTGATTAGCAAAAGAAAGAAATGAACAAGGTATGGAAGAAGAAGGAAGAAAGTGAAGTTTTAGATAGCTCTACTCCTCTGCCTAGTGCAAAAGAGTCCTTTGGTAACTAAAGGGAAGCATTGACTCAATGGGAGTTGCAATTAAAAAAATTTCAAACCCCTACAAAACATGAGATGTTGAAATTTTTCAGCATGCTGGTTAATGGTGGCAAGGATATGTTTGGCTAGTGATCTTATGACATTTTCTCAAGGTTCTAGAGAAAATACTCAATTTGCATAAGTTTGTGGAATGATCTTGAATCCATGAGATATCATAGAACAATAAAAGTTTCCAAGTATCAAGAATTGAAATGCATTTAATGTTGACCAACTAGGGTAGATGTGAAGTGTATTTAAGCCATACTTGATCAATTTTAATCTCATTTGAATGTCATCAAGTGTACAGAAGAGCTAAGGAAGAGAGGGTTTTTAGCGACTTTGTGTGCAAACCTAATGGAAAAATTCTCAAGAATTTCTCAATTTACTTGAAAACCCCTAGTTTTTGAAGGAATTATCATGGATATGCCAAGGGTTGTTGATGTGGAAATCCAAGACCCAAATTTAAGAACTCATACAAATCTATGGAGAATGATAAGGACATAGCATTTTCCTATGTTCCAATCAATGTGTTGCATTCAAAAGATGTTTGCATACATGCATTCACTCACCTCTAACTCAGTATAGTCATTTGAAGATGGAGGAGTTCAAGAGAAATTATTTGTTGGGTGATGAATTCCTGCTGAAACCAAAATATAGGAATGCACAAGTGAAGAGATTAGATACATGGAAGAGTTTTTCAGATTTTAGTCTTGAAGATGAATGGATAAGAATTGTGTTGAGCATGATTCATGAATAATTCATCTACCTAGATAAGTCCTATATGATCACAAAGGATGCTATCAAAATTTTAAGTAGTTTGTGCTCCTATGGATTTTTGGTTGTATTAAAATCTATCAAGAATGAAGAAGTTATGAGGATCATTGGAGCTATATTTGATAAAAGGGCACTCATTATGGATGACATATCAGACCTAGGGGTACGCTATGCAACAATGGGAATTACATACAAGATATACTACTCAAATAGAGAAGGATTTGCTATTGCCACCATAATTCATACAACACATTTGATGGTGAAGGAAGGAAAAGACTTTGATCTGTATGAGCTTATGCGGCAGTAGCTGTTGGAGACTTTGCACAAAACAAAGGAAACAAGATACAACTTCTGATATGGTTCCTTAATCATTTGTCTTATGTTTTATTTCTTGAAAGAATTGTTTGGTTTGAGGAATGTGGTCTAACAAGGACATATTCCTATTACACATCAAATTACGGATCATATGCTTAGGTTTCCAGATGTGAAACAATGAGACATTATGTATAATGGATTCTTTAATACTTTCCAAAATGAAATGCAAATGAGGAATAGGATGCTCTCAAAAGTGATGGAAAAATATAAGAATGTTATTACTTTCATGGTGTATAAAGAAAATTGCTACATGGAGGCAGTTGAACCAAGAACTTCATGGATACCTAAACTACCTTATGAAGTCCCTAAAGGCGATTGAATAGCCTATGTTGACATCCTACTTAACAAGCCCAAGGATCCAACTATAGAAAGGTTTGGAACTTATGATGAAATAACAAATAAGATGATCAAGAAGAAAATAGAAGAAAATGTAGAGAAAATGAAAGGTAAACTATAGAGGGAATTTGGAATTCCATCAAGGAGTGCATCTGAAGGTACTCTGGAAATACCACAAGCTTCTACTACCATCCACAAGTCTCACAAGGATCTAAAAGAGCAAGTATGTCTACATCTACTATTGTTACACCTCCAAATCCTTTCGAACCTACTACCAATGAACCCACAAAATTTGGGACTATAGAGAAGAAAAGATCAAGGCCTAAACAACAAGAAAGAAGAGAGAAGTTCATTCTGGTAAATGTGGAGGATGATGAATTTGATGGAAAAGAACAAATGGAGTCCTTTATATTTATGAAGAGAGGAAAGAGAGAAAAACAAGGTATTGAAGAAGAAACATCTAAAGGTAAAGGAAAGGAAAAAGTAAAGAAGACAAAGAAGGCTTCTCCAGAAGCACCTAAGCATGAGCCTCTATAGCTTGAGGAAATTATTAATGTTATTGCATAGCATGGAGCATTAAAATAGATAGTTGATTTGTATGATGAAATTCCTTCTACTGATAAGGCTAAAATGAAAAGGCCATAGTCATGTATATCATGAGCTTTAATGTAGCTCTTAATGAGATTATTGATCAACTCCGAACAAGTCTTGAAAACATTCTTAGTAACAAAAGAAATGAATCCATTATAGAAGAAAATAAAATGAGACAATGGGTTTTAAAGAAGGTTGTTTCATCCATATCACATGAAGAAAGAGTGAAACTATCTCAGAGGCAATCACAATAGTTACAAACCAAACAAGGAGTAAACACTCTAATGGGAAGTGAAAAAGATGAGATAGAAAGGATGGAGAAAGAGACTAAATAAAAGACATCCAAGATCCTTGAAGAGACAAATATTTCACTTGGTCGGAGCCTATGATTTAACAAAGGACAAGGATGGTTCCACTAGGGCTCAAGTTGAAAAGCTTCATTGGTAGCTATCTTTGTTGCAGGACTAGAAAGAGTAGATACAGAAACAATATATTATGTTGAGATAATTGGTGAGTTTGATGTTGGATTCTTTGTCTAAAGTGTTGGGTGAAGTAGAGAAGATAGAGTAGAAGTTGAAAGTGTTGAATAATATAGATGTGGTTGAGGATTTATATATACAATTTGAGTGACAAAACCAGATCCTTTCCTTGGCTAAGGAAAAGTGGGATGCAACTCTAGCCCATCTCAAGATAATGTATAAGAGTATCTTACCCTCTAAGGGAGTTGCAAAAGCATAATATGAGATATTTTTATGGTTGTACAACTTTGTGGTGGTTTGTAGTATCATTTTTAGTGTTTTTTGAAGATTTCATGTATGTAGTATAATTTTTTGAGGGATCTTCATCTAAGGGGGAGAGTTTTGTACAGGAATCATACAATCAAGGGGAGTACATGTAGAATTATATTTTGGGTTGTCATAAGAAGGAGACTTTATTCCCTTTGTCCTTGATGTCAAAGGGGGAGTGAGTATAGATAAAGGGGTAGAGAAGGCTTGTATATAAATATGTGTTGCCATCAATGACAAAGGGGGATATTTTTGGCAATATGTGTTTTCATTGATTTCAACTCAACATGTGTTGTCATAATTATCGACTATAAGTCATTGGTGTAGTTGGAGAGACATTGAGGATAGTTTGGAAGATCATCAGATGCGTCCATGGAAAAATATTAGTCTAGATGATTGGTAAGTATATGGTAACACATTGTTACATATGCTTTATGTTTTGTTCATGGGATGAAATTACATTGGTTGATGGTTACACGCTCAATGGTGGGGTTAGTGGATTAATATTTGAGTCAGATTCATACTTGTTAGATTATGGAAACTTGTCTAAGGCATGAGTAGTGCACTTCTCTATGTTCGAGTGTTGATAATTTGGTATGCATCTTGTTGCATTACAAGATCTAGTTATGTAGTTTTAGATTTAAGATTGGTAATTTATAAGGAGTCTATTTCCTAGATTTCAATTCATATCCTCTTTTGTATAAAAATTTATAAATGTATGTTCTTTGGATTACTATTCAACAGTATAATGTGTCTTAGTTGACTCACTAGAATGCTCTACATTCTTCTGTAGTGATTGGTATGCTTTTTCATATTTGGGAAAATGTTCAATATGGTCTAAGGATTCAGTGATATGAGTTTCAGGTAAATTTGTGCTTCGTAGTGCTATGTCTTATGTGTTGAATTTTCACAAATTGTCTGGGTTGCTATGTTTCTACCAATTCAATGAGATTATTCACTTGCGCTAGCATTTGGTGATTGATTTATTCATGAGATGGTTATAGAGAGGTTGCATTGCCTTCATTTTGGTCTACATGATTTTTTTGGTCTCTCCCTAGTGATGTAAAGGAAAATAATTAATAGTTTTGATAGTGGTGTTGATAATTAGGCTGACAGTATGAGTTCCTTCATTTGCGGTTGATCCTGACCTACCTTAATTGATTTGAAGGATATATTGGGGTGTGTCATCATTTTGTTGAAACCAAATATTCCTTGGGTTGGTCCACAACTTAATTTTGTTGATGCTACATGTTTTTGAAGCTAAATCATATTTCATCACGCATTTCAACTGATAGGTCCTATTAGTGTTGACCTAATTAATGTTTTGAGGTGTTACAAAATATATATGGATGAATAGATCACTTGTGAAGGGTAAATATGATGGGTGTAATTATATGGTGATGTATCAATTAAGTATGAAGTGTGGGAAATCAATGTAACAGTATAATTGTGCTACAAAAGAGGACTGTAACATCAGCACATGTTGGATGCTTCACTATAGCAATTCATATTCATTTTTCTCATTATAATTTTCATGTAACCTTCTCTAAGAAAATGAGTCCCATCAGGTCCTTTGTATCTTTCCCTAAGTTTGTACACCTTAGTTTGTAAGTCCATGAGCAGTGAACCTTTAACAACATTGTAATCTTTGTAAGAAGTGGGCTTCATATATTATGAGTTTATTCTCACCATGGTTTTTCCCTCATTGGATTTTCCACATAAAAATCCTTGTGTCTTTGTGTGGTGCATTTTTTCTCTTCTACTCTTCGCTTATTTCATGTGATGTGATGTTTTATCTACAAATGGAATTGGTTAAATTTTAATATATGTTGATTCACCCCCCTCTTAGCACTACTTTGTGTTCAAAAATTCCACATTTTCCTTTTGAGTGATTGGTATATGAAAGATAGTAATTTTTTTCCATACAAATCTCAATGCATTATCTAACTGGAATCCAACAACTTTTACTTCTTGAATCATGAGGCAATCAATATCCTTTTTGCTAATGCAAAATTCCCTTAAAACAAATTTCCTATCTAGGCATTTTAGTACCCTAATATTCCAACTTATGCAATTTGGTATCAATTATAGGAGGGGGGTTGTGGAGCTTTATGGTTTTTGTACAACCTATCAAAACAATTAGGGATACTCTCCCCTTTACCCTTCTTCCTAGGATTTTGGGAATTATTACTTCTACTTGCTTCCCTTTTTTATTCTCTTCATCTTTGAGGCCACCTTTCTCTTTATAGCTTTGATCAACCCCTATTTCTTGAAACAAAGGGTTAAAGCAAATCATGTCTCTATTTTCACCCTTCAAATCACCTTCTATTGGACTTCCTTCTAAATTTATTGAATTTACAATCTTGAGAGGGCTTGGGAGTCTATATGTATTTCTCCTCCTTCTTTCCTTAATTTTTTCTTTGTTTATCCAACACTAATCTTGTGCATTTTTTTAAGAGCATTTTCTAAAACCTTCAAAGAAGATAATGAATCACTCTCTTTTCCAATACCCAATTATTCTCATTAACAGGAACGAAATCTCCTTCAAGATGCATATTGTCTTCGAAGCAAGTACTTAAGGCTACATGGTCACTCTTTCTACCAACATTTTGCCCTGAGGGGAGATCAAGGGTTTCATCTTGACTCTCCTTATTAACATTGTTCCCCTTATCATTGTTTTGAGGAACATCCTCTAAGGATTTTTTTGCATCTTGATTATTAAAGGTTGACCACAACAGTTTAGGGTTTCTTCTACCATTATTGATTTTAGGGAAATCTTTTTTTGTGACCATCTATTTTGCATAAAAATTAGGAACTAAGACCCCCTAAAGCTTCTATTTCACATCTAAATTTTTTTTCATCCAATAAAAAATCAATTACTTTTAGGATTCGTACCCCTTTGTTAAAAGAAACAAGAATCCTAGCATTTATATGGGGTAAAGTGGACCTAGTGTACAAAATTTGAAGGGTTTTACCAATAGGCTTCAAAATCTAAGGAAAAAATACCCACATTTGTGGGGGGAACATTTTTAACATTAATCCGTCTTGGGATAGAGCAGAACAAGATTTCATTCTGCATCATTTCAGGTGATCAAGCAACAACTTTAAATAATGTTTTTCCAATATTCTAGAAATCTTTCTCTAGCACCCTCTTTCACATGTTGTGGTTTTTAAGAAAAATAACAAAGACCCCTCTAAATCATTCTACAGAAGGATATATATACCCATCTTTTTCCCCACAAACTATTTAACTAGTTATCAAATAATTTCCTTGTAGGAAAATTATTGGTGTTCATACAAGCAAGAAAAACAAAAGTATTTTTAAGCTTAGACTCCTCTTTTCTAACAACATTCAACATTTATTCATTAGGGTTTACCCTAAGAACCTTGGGAAAGAGAGGGTCCTTACCTCCTTCACCTTTCATTGACGCGATTTCTCATCCTTCCCCATCAACCCTTCCACAATCTCCTCCAAACCCCATATTGAATTCCACATTTTCTAAAGGTTCATCTAGTTCTTCTGTTTGTGATGCTTCCTTGAATATTTTATGTTCATTTTTATTGAAAACCTCCCCTCCATTATCAAAAACCAAGCCATAATTCATAAATTCCCTCACATATGTAGTTAATATGTCTATCTCAGCAAATAGTTTCCCCCTACAAGGACATCTTGTACCAAAACTACAAAAATGAATTTAAATTTAAAACTACAAATTAAAAATAAAACAATAGCAAAGCATCACACAAAGGACTAAGTACAATAGGATATGGCACCTCTACACAAATAAATCTAAAAAAAGGAGAAAGAACCTTGTAAACCAAGGGAATGAAGAGCACAAGTCTAGAGAATCACAAAGGCTCGTAGCAAACATCATATGGAGGATGGTTGTTCATCTCCTCGTGTATTTCTCCATGCACATAGGCAAGAATTTTCTATCATAGAGATTTCCAAGGACTTGACTAATAATACAACACCCAAAATTAGATGGAAAATAATTAGAAGGGACAAAAAAATGGTTGAATGAAATGGAAAAATAATTTGAATTAAGGAATTACAATTGATCAACTAAGGCATTATTGGGGCCATACCAACTAACTAGTGAAGCTTCTATTTGGTTGACTAATGTTAAAGAATAAAATGGAAACACTAAGGAAAAAGTAACATAGGAGAAATTTTTTCATCATTTTTTATGAGTTGGTTACCACAATTTTTCTTTGATGAAAAGATGATGGAGTCCCACAATCTTTTCTAAGTGGCATTAACAGTACAACACTATTAAGATAGGTTTGATAAGTTGCTAAAATATATCATAATGTACGAAAGGGATGAAAAAGAGACAAATTAGGAAATTCATACCAAGTATAAATTCCAATATTGGGGTTAAAGTTGATATGAATGACCCAGAGAACATGAATGAGGTGATTGAAAAGTCCCAAAAACAAGAAAAAAAACCATCCCTAGTAACAACAAGGTAGAATTTCAACAATAATAAGAAACATTCTTTTCAGAGATAATAGGAATTCAAGGGGAACCAAAACTTCAAAAATCAAAGAACCAATTTATCATAAAGAAGACCGCCATTAAATCGGAATCCAAGGAATGGCCACAATAAGAATAATAACAAAAGGGGGAACTTTAATAAGAATAATTAAAGGAATTAAAATAGACCAATTTATCCACCAACTTAATGAAGCAAGAAAGAATCTTCATAGAAGTCTAGTACAACAGGGACCAACAAGTGGTTGCTTTATGTGTAGGGAAATCATTCTGCTGGAGAATGCCCAAGGATACAATAATATGTTAGAGAAATCCAACCTCAAAGGGGCCCTCGACAAAGGATTCATACTATGGTAAGAAACCATCAAAATCAATTCCAAAATATGCCCATAGAAACATTTAACTTTCAAGGAAAACTATTTCAATACTAGTTGGCACTAGATCATCTGATTGTTTTATTTCTCCAAAACTTGTTAGAAAAATGTCATTAAAATTTAGTCATATGAAATCATCATGGATAGTTTAGTATGGAGATAAGGAAATTAGAGAAGTGACCAAATGTCTATTAAAGATCACTTTACAATTTCCTAATTAAAACAAGGGTAGAGCTATATGTGGCACTTGTAGGTCATATGACATGATCATTAAAATGACTCGGTTGACTAATCATCAAGTAAATGTAATTTTTTATAAATAAATAATTGAATATTTAGATGGTGGAGAAAAAATATAAAACTACAAGAAACCCTTAGACCTATAAATGTGGAAACCATAATAACAATTCAACTAAATAAAGGAGAAAAGAAGCTCAAATGTTTATGGTCACAGTAGATGAAAAAGAAGAGGAAAATAACCCAACTTTTGAAAATACTCCTTTTCTTACAGAATTCAAAGATGTATTTCTAGAGGAATTGTCAAGTTTACCTCCTAAAAGGAAATTTGATTTTTTATTGAAATAGTACTTGGAGCTAACCCAATTGTCAAAGGCTCCTTATTGAATAAACACAACTAAATTGTTAGAAATGAAAATGCAACTAGAAGAGCTATTAGAAAAAGGGTTTATAAGTCCAAGAGTGTCACCTTGAGGAGCACCAATCATTATTTTTAAAAATAAGGATAGAACCTTAAGGTTGTGCATTAACTATCAAATTTTAAACAAGGTGACTGTTAATAAATATTTAACTAGCTCCCTTCGGGTGTATTTTCCTCTATGCTTCGGTTCATGCATCACAAGTAATCAACTAGGCCTTTTATCTAAGTTCTGCTCTCCTGCTCCACGTGTCTACTCCTCGCAACCCCGAGTCTCTGCATTCCTTTCGCATCCCAGAAAGCTCCGCTATGCTTCCATGTGTCACGGCTGCGGGATTCTTTTGATCATGCTTTCTTGTTGTCTCATCGGGCTTCGCTCGGGTGCCACAAAGCCCTCATTCCCAAAAGGTTTTTGGCGGGCCCCACAGTTGTTATCTATGGTGTACTCTTGCTACGTGTTTTCTATTCGCAAATCTTTTAGCATAGAGATGAGGTAACAACCGCGGGCAACGAAATGTTGCCACGCGTCTCTTTTGCGCCCGGCTGGTGATCGTTCCCTCCATTATTGATGAAGTGCTCCACCCATTCGACACGTGTAGCATTAACGCAAGTCCTCAGCGGTGAAAGAGAGAGGTTCATACGGGCAGCAAAAGGTTGCCACGTGCCTAGCCAATGTATCTCATATTCAGGCGATAGACCAGACGAGCCTAACGATGCTATTGGCCACTGTGTGTCATAATCATTTGCACAGGATAGTGACACTTGTCTAATTCGGCCTTGTCGGGACCACCGCCATCATTTGCAAAGGATGCACCTATGCCTGGAGTGACCGGATGCTCGGTTCCAGATTGATTATGTTGCAACGACTTTGGGAATATTCTGATTCTTGCATCATTTCCAGGGGATTGTGAAATATTTTTTTTTGCTGCTCTTTGAAGCGGTGGGGGTTTTTCCTGCTATATATACTTTTCTCTGTTGTGAGAAAAGGGTCCAAAATTTGGGAGAAACACTGGTTTTCGGTTAAAGATGCCAGGCCTTTTTTTTGTTGTTTTATTTTATTGCAAAGACTCTCAGACTGTGCCAATTGTTCAGCCTTTCTATTTTTTCATGCTATTTAATCAAACTGTAAACTATGTCTTTTATTGTCTGGACATTTCATTTGAGAACTTCTATATATGTTGAATGCAACTTTGTTGACCTAGACCATGTCTAATGACTCTTCCTGGCAGTAGGGATGTATGCAATATTATTTTATGTCAATAAATGGATTGTCTATGTTGTAATTTTCAGTTTCTAATTTTTTGGAACACTACAAACACCATTCAGGCCCTTAGATCTATGATTTATCGTGCCTATCATTAATTCTTGGTGCATCGCCTTAGGTTAGACTTTATTTTATTACATTTGTTTCCTTTTCCCTTTCAAACCCCCATTACAGAAGAAGTCAGCTTCTCTAAAAACCTGGAGGTCACTCAGTTTAATGCAAAAGGTTCCCCATAAACTGAGTTTCCTATAAGATACTGTTACCTCGTCAAATTTTGGCGTCAACAGTTTATTCTTTTTCTAGCACACCCGATGGGACCAAGCTTAAATGAATTTGTGTTTTAGAAGGGTGTATGAGCCATCGACCTGTAACTAGATCCCAAACCTCAGGCAACCCCAGTTTAATAGTACCTCCACTAGGAACAGTGTGAGTCACAAATCAGTTGGTAACCATTCCATTCCTGCCACCCATTCCTCTCACCATATTTTCAGCCACCAACAGAAATTACGTGGCATGGGACACCAGAAGTCCCCTAGCAGCCCTGGTAGCACCCACTGTCTAGGGCGCTATCCCAGTTTCAGCCATGAAAGCTATACCCAAGTTTACCGGAGATGGCTCAAGAACACCAGTAGAACATTTGTAGGATGTGGCAAACATGTGTCTAGTACACGGGATTACAGTGCAGAATGTAGCTATGAGGCTTCTCACCGCATCTTTTAAAAGAAAAGCATTGGATTGGTACCGAACACTGTCACATAATACTATTCACACCTGGAACAAGCTCGGAGATCCGTTCTATGAGAGGTTCTCAAATGGCGAAGATCATTCTTCACTATATTATCAACTATTTGTCATAAAACGAGCCCCCCAGGAGTCTCTGACGGACTTTAATGCCCGATTTCACACAAATTGGCAGAGGATTCTTGTTACTATACGCCCGACTCCTGAGTTGGCGTTCATATTTTATCTAAAGTCCATCAATTCTGACATTTCCGTGATGATCAAGTCTTTGGGAGGAGTTACTCTACCAGATGCTTATGGTGTCACTGTCAAAGCCGAGAATCATTTAATAGATTGTAGAAAATTGCCTCCTCGACCTATTATGTCAATATTTCCTGAAATATCAATCCCCGCACAAGAAGTTGCGTCAACTAGCCAGCCCGTAACTACCCAGTCAATGTACACATATGCAGAAGCCCCACAAAATGTAGCCTCTACATCAGGTTCTTCCAAGGATGAGATGAGCGACCTCAAAGAGATGTTGTGAACCATGGAAAATGATATAACCACTCTTAAGCGGAACCAATCAACACCTCTAAAGCCTGCATATCAAAACTATCAAGGCGGGCGGTCCTCATATCACCAGAATCAATACCAGAGCACGCCTCACACTAATCCACCAGCTTCGACCGCAAACCAAATGGTGTCGGTGCCTACTTTGATGATGAGCGCATCGCCAACCTCGAGTAGGGAATTAACCACAGGCCAGAACAACCTTATTGATGATATCAATCCGTGGTGCTTCCCTTGCAATGATGTGCATATGCCCTGGAACTTTCCACATGGCAACTTGCAACAAAAGGTGGCGAAGCAACGCAGCCAAGGTCTGACAACAAATCACGAAGGTTATATATATGTCTCACCACAAATGGAGAGTGTTTTTCTTACCGCGCAAATGCAAGGAATGTCTTTAAAACAAGAATTTGATATTGCTCCTGATCATGCGCTTTTCTCCTGGATGGAGGAAGAAGAAACGGTGTTTGCTAATGACGTGTTCATTTCCAAAACACCACAAGTGCAATCTGACTATAACACACACTCAAAGAGGAGATTTACCGGTGAGTCAATCATTTCGCATCTAGCCAGCCTGCAACTCAAAGATGTTTTCGATCAGATTCCTGGTACTTCTACTGCCCCGCTACCATCCCAACCACGGAAGGAAATTATTACACCAAGAGCCAAGCAGTAGAAACCTTCAAGTTTTTCACCTTTTAATGTGGTCGAACAATTGAAGAAGTCATCCGCTAATGTATCTCTATAGGACATTCTAGCTATCCCATAGCAAAAGATGCTATTACAGAAGGCGCTTCAAGAAGAGGTCAATACAATTCCAACAAAGCAGTTTTCGAGTGCAGAGGTTGTCAATCAAATACCGCCGGCTAAAGTCTTTACAAACAATACAAAGGAATCCCCTGCCGAGGTTAGGGATAAGTTAAAGCCCCAACCCTTCTTCTTGACTCTCATTATAGGAAAGAAGTTATTGCACAATGCTATGATTGATTCTGGCGCTAGTACCGCAGTTATGCCTAAACAGAATGCCGAAGCTTTAGGACTTAGCTATGAACCTATGAAAAGGGGGGTAATGTAGCTTGATGAGAACAAAGTTGAAACCGTAGGTGTCATCAAAGCACTTCCTTTAACTCTATTTTCTTGCCCTAGTATCACGGTGTTGCAAGACACTGTGATCATAGATGTTCCTCCTATGTTTGGTCTCTGTCTATCTCGAGAATTTACTTCAAAGGTGGGTGGGTACTTGTACTTGGATTGGTCACATCTGATGCTCAGAACCAAGCATGGCACAAAAATGAAGATCGAATCAGAGGCTTTGCATTCTGAACATGTAGTGGACGAAGCCCTGATAAATTTTGAAGCCCCACATACCTCTATCACCAAGCAAGAAATGTATTGCGTTGAATTACTGGAGGAAGAAAAGGTGAGCAGAGACTAGAATGACAAAGAAGATGCTATGTTAAGTGAACACACGGACAATGATCCTTTCAGAAATTATCATGCTATAGGATTGGACACCTATGTAATTTATGATGACGACCAAGTATTCCCAAAGGTTGCCAAAGAGTCTGAAGGTACAAGAAAGCAAGCTATGGACACTGTACTTTGATGGAGCAAGAACAAAAGTGGGTGTTGGAGTGGGGATATATCTAATATCCCCACAAAATGAAAAAAAATTAAGGTCTTTCCATTTTCATTTCGCCTGCTCAAACAATGAGGTTGAATATGAAGGATTAGTTCAAGGTTTAAGCCTTGCGGAACGAATGGGCATAAAGAAATTAATGGTGTTTGGAGATTCTAAACTAGTAGTCAACCAAGTCTGAGGAATTTCCATGGAAAAGAATGTCCGCATGAGATCCTATCGGCACCGAGTCTGGGACCTGGTTGAGGGTTTTGAAGCCTTCAACATCTAGACTATTCCCCGAGGACAAAATAACGATGCAGATCGCATGGCCATGATTGGTGCTCAGTTTGATCCTGCCTCTGACCTTATACATAACGAACATTCAGTACGAGTACTAGTCCGACCGGAGATTCCTGACAATGATCAGAGTTGGAAAGTTTTTGAAAGTGATGAACACATCACCTCGTTCATCCAGCAGTCAAGGGAATTTTTCAATCAGCTTCAACCAAAGATTATCAAAGCTTATGAAGGACAAACTATGCAGCTCAAATCTAACAAGCTTCCGAAAGGATTGGTTACTCTCAAAAAAAAATTCGATTGTGATGATTCCCGTAATGATAAATGGAAGTTCATAGTAGACACAAGTGATTATGTGAACCTTCAGGTCACAGATGGCAGGAATCTTCAAGTCGGGAAAAATGTCCTGCACCATGATAAAGAAAGACTCATCAGTTTCTGCAAAAAATATGGAGTAGTGGCCTGGTCCTATGATGATCTGGAGGGGTATGATCTTGATATCATTCAGCACACTATCAAGCTAATAGAAGGTGCAAAACCAGTGTGACAAAAACAGAGGCCAGTAAACCCTAAAATTGAAGCGCTAATCACGCAAGAGCTAACTAAGCTCATTGAGTCGCGCATTGTCTTCCCAATCAAGCATAGTACTTGGGTATCCAATCTAGTCCCAGTCTGAAAGAAGAATGGAGATATTTGTTTGTGTGTAGACTTTTGAGACCTAAACAGAGCATCCCTGAAGGACCATTATCCACTACCTTCAATGGAGTCAATCCTACAAACGATTGCAGGATCGAAAATGTTTTCTCTGTTGGATGGTTTCTCCGGCTACAATCAGATCTGAGTTAAGAAAGAGGATCAGCACAAGACTACGTTCACCACAAAGTGGGGAAAATTTTCATATGCTAAAATTCCTTTTGGTTTATCCAATGCAGGGACAACATTCCAACGGGCGATGGATATCACATTCAGTGAACTAATCAATAAGTTTATTCTAATTTACTTAGATGATCTTACAGTGTTTTCTAAGTCTAAGGATGATCATTTTGACCACTTAGAAATAGTTTTTCAAAAGTGTCAGGAGTTCGGGGTTTCCCTAAATCCAAAGAAATGCGTATTCAGATTACCGCAAGGCAAGCTGTTAGGACATGTGGTGTCTAAAGAAGGAATTTCAATCGACCCTGAACGGGTAAAAGCTATCAAGGAACTCCCCCTTTCGGTGAATAAGAAAGGTGTTCAGTCCTTCTTGGGAAAAGTAAATTTTGTTAGCAAGTTTATTTCTGAATTTGCAGGAATAATTAAGCCAATCACCCTGATGCTTAAGAAGGATCAGGCATTCAAGTGGATGACCGAAGCTCGGGAAGCCTTTAGAAAGGTCAAGGAAGCTATTTCCACAACTCCGGTACTGGTTAATCCAGATCTATCTAAGGATTGTATAATGTATGCATTCAGTAGCAAGTCCAGTATCACTACTGTCCTAACCCAAAAAAATGATGAAGGAAAAGGAGAAAATTCAGTGGCGTTCTACTCCCGGACCCTAAAGGAATATGAGGTGAATTATAATTTCGTCGAAAGGCAAGCCTTTGCAATAGTGAAGGGACTTAAAAAGTTCTGCCATTTAATTTCCTGCAACAAGGTGTTCGTTTATGTCACAAATTCTAGTGTGCGTGAATATATCATGGAAGGGGAGATCACAGGAAAAAGAGCTAATTGGATCACCAAGATCCTTGAATATGACATTGAGGTCAAACCTACTAAAACTATTAGAGGAAGAGGACTGTGCAAATACATGGCGCAGAATGAGGAGATACCCACCACAGGGGAGCAACCGGATCTTGTCTTGATAAATGAACCAAAATCAAAGGATCGCTAGCTGACTGATAGAATGAGGTTTATGCGAATAGGAGCGTATCTGCCAGGTCTCTCATCCCAAAAAAGGAGATACTATCAGCTGTGAAATTGCGGATATACACCAGTAGAGGGAGTCCTTTTCAAAAGAAATTTCAATGGTCTTCTCCTGCGATGCATTACTTCAGAGAAAGCAAAGAGGATTCTTGACGCGTTCCACAACAGCGTTGCGGGCGGACACTTCTCTGCTAAGACCACTGCCATTAAAATCATGTGCGTTGGTTACAATTGGCCTACACTTTTTAATGACTCCCACTTTTTGGTAAAATCTTGCAAAAAATGCCAGTTCTTTACTGATAGAAGAAAAAAATTTGCAATGCCTCTCAAACCTATAGTGGCGAACGAACCATTTGCACAATGGGGCCTGGACTTCATTGGGATGATTAACCCAACTTCTAGTGTCGGACACAAGTGGATTCTGACCACCACGGATTACTTCACCAGATGGACGGAGGTCGTTCCACTTAAAATTGCAACAGAAACAAAGATTGTAGATTTCCTCGAAGAGCTGGTCACAAGGTTCGGTCCTCCGAAGACTATCATTTCTGATAATTCCAGAGCTTTCCTAGGCACAAAGTTATGTCGCTTTGCATTAACGAATGGAATATTCCTCAAGACATCATTAAATTATTACCCACAGGAAAACGACCTAGCGGGTCAACAAACAAGAGCCTATTCTAGCTCCTTAAAAGGATTGGTTTGAAACACTAGAGGGAATGGCATAAAAACCTCTGAGCAGCGCTCTATGAAAACCGCATAACTCCTAAGCAAGTCCTTAAGACTTTGCCTTATGAGTTGGTATACAGGAAAGAGGCGTTGTTACCTATATCTATGGAGATTCTGGCACTCCAATTGTTGAAATCCCTTGAGATAGAACAAAATGGCACCATGGAAGTTCGGCTTGCTGAACTGTTAGAAGTACAAGAAAAAAGGGAGAATTCCCTAATAGCCATGACAAACTGTCAACAAGTGGTCAAGCGATGGTTTGACAAGAAGGCTTCCGACCAAGGCCTAAAGTGCAAAGACTTAGTACTGAAGTATGATAAAAGGGCTGCTAAGCCAGGTCAGCATGGTAAATTTGATAGCCTATGGGAGGGTTCCTTTAAAATCATTCGGTGCAAGGAGCATAACACTTTCGAGTTACAAAATATGGAACAAGAATCCTGGTTAATGGGATTCATCTTAAGTTGTTCCATTAGGTGTCGAGTTCTATTTTTGTACATATGTGAATAGTTCTTTTATTTTATTTTCCCTTTCTTTGGTCGGTCTTTTTCGAAATTGGTTTGTGCTTCTACAGAAGTAACCCATTATTACGGAGGGTGGAATAGCGGGATTGTTTTACATAAAAAATACGCATGTGCAAAGAAATAAACACATATGCTATAAAAGAGCCCATAAAACTAAAATGCAGAATGAAAGAAAGAGCCATGGATTTTTTTTATATAAAAATATATATCTATTTATATATATTCTTTGGTTCTTACATTGCAAAATGGATGGGGAAGCCATAATCCAAAAAGTATACAACTATTCGAGCTATTCTTTTATGTATACAAAAATGATAGCATTTTTCAGGCTTATATACAAAACTGTAGGATAGGTGGTTTATGTAACAGTAGGAAATAAAGAAAACTGAGAGGCATTTTTAGGAGCAGAGAGGGTTTTCATCCAAGGGCACGAGAGGTAGTAATTGACGCATCAATGGTACCATTTACCTCTTCCTTGTCAGTAGGTTCTTCGATGGAAAAAACAACACCGTTCGGTACAACCGCCATTGGCGAGGGAAACACCAGGGTCTAGAAGTCGGTATACCAATCTATGTCATAGAACGGTATCACATTGTAATTACAGAATAGGAAGTGCAAGGCCTGGGTAACCCTCTGTCGATGCTCGTCGTGTGTCTGAAGGCGAAATCCACTAAGAAATGGCAGCCATACAACTACCGCTTCTTCTTTGATATAGCGATGGAGGTCGCTGGCTGACGGCAGACCTACCCCATATGCAGCATGAGCAACAACTTCACCAAGGTCATTGAGGTACTTTTTGGGAAACATTTCCTTGACCAGCTTTAGGATGAGAGGCCTGGGGATGCCAATGTATAACATAGACACTATGAACTGGGAACATATATCAGTATTCAAATGATACTTGTCCTCGTATTCTATGCAGTCCTTACCCAGAACCCATTTTATGGCTACCAAGACCAGGGAATGCTTATTCTTAGTCATTTTTTTCAGCCGCCTAGTAGAAACCTCCCCTAGAAATGCTATATGTGACTTATAAGAGGTTAGCCGAACAGGAGTATCCATGATTCTGACACTATGCTTACACCTTCTAACCAATGTTGAAACTTACCTATCACCTAGCCTATGAGAAAACTTGTTTAAAACTCTACTAACAACCTATCACTGCTCAAATGCTAAATATGATTTCCTCACTACTTACCGGCCTATTTATAGAAAAAATGACAAGACGCATGCTAATCTGTTGTGAAAAAAATGTGATGATAACTGGATGCCAACTTGAAAAGCGTGCCTATGCTTGCTGACATTTCTGGACCAGTTGCATTTGCGGAGGTATGGTTCAATGTATGCTAGATTAATAGGATCTAATTAATTAGCTTTAAAAAGGTGGTGCTCATCGACAGTAAGCCGCACGGTCATAGGCTATTGTGTCATCTCACAAGCATTTCCTAGAGCCCAAGGCAATATCCATATCTTTTCAAGTCGTGATCGTTTGCTTTGGCGTAATCATTCCAGCCAAGATATTAATTACTAACACATACTAACACAAGGTTAGAAGGAAAATTGTCGGCTCAAGTTTCAAGGGAATCATAGCATATCACACGGTTGTCGAACGCAATAATGAACTCTTGCCACCTCAAAATGGAAAGTAGTTATTTTGCACGAATCACAAAATTAACAGTACATGCCTAATTAAATGCAAAAGGCATGCTTTCCTCTACCACCTTGAGAAAAGATAGCCAAATATTGCATGAAAAGGCTTAATAATTAACCGTCTTTTCACAAACGCCAAAGCTAAAGGTGCAGAGTTTTTTTTAGCATATCTAGAGCCGAGAAAGATTGCAGAGTCCAGAACTCATAGAGGTCTTCATCTAAAGAGAAATGTCGGAGAGTTCATCTCAGCCAATGGAAGAGGAAATTGGCCAGGAGCTGTTTACAGCCATACAGTCATCTGAAGATGTGTATGTCTATGAGGATTTGGTGTATGCTACGCTTGGTATACCAAGTAAGCTGAAGAGAGCATATACAAAAGAGCTGAAAAGGCCCAAGGATTGCAGAAACAAAAAAAGGGTTGAAGAGAAATGGGATACTATTTATGACCCACGGCTCACAAAAAACCCTAAATCCTTAAGGGAAGTAGCCTACGCAAGGTTGACGGCACCAAAGGCAGACACTTCTACGGCAAGGAAGGTTTGGTACAGTGGTCTTCCAAAATACATGGTCCCGCTAGTACACTACTACCTAGAGATAGTTGAAGTTGTCATCCAGTGTTATAACCCTAACACCCGTTACATCGAGGGCCAAAACTTAAGAGTTCACATCACCCCGCAGGCCATTTGGCATATGCTATGCACCCCAGACCCAAGTAAAAGAAGAGAGAGCATTGAGTCCTTTAACCATGGCAAAGGAGAAAAAACATGGAGGGCGATGAAAAAGAACTCAGATTTCTTGTTGGAGGAGACTGGTAAGAAAGGCACCCCAGGTGCTAAACTTCCAAGTATTTTGTTGTTGTGCGGTGCGTTACACGAGGATTTGCAAGATGCCATGTCCATGCTAGCTTTTTTCTGCGGCTGAGACTCCAATGATATGGTGGAAACTTTTCAACTAGGACCGGCCTTCCAATTCCACAAGCAGCACAATACCTTCTAGTATGATTTTGCTGAGTTCATGATAGATGAAATGATACAGAAAATAAAGAATTACCCAACGGAGGGAAAGTTTAGATTTCTTTCTTTCCCGGTTCACATGTTTCTACATCAAAACCTTGATTTCTTCGCCCGGTATTTTGAATTATCAATTTTTGATGAACAGGGTAAGAGGAAGTCGGTGTCCACATGGAAGCCTTTTCTTTCTGTATCATATGATTATTATGCATTTTCGGACTATTTCATAACTCTGGTCTTGCATGATTTAATCGAAGAAGGTGACATAATCTGGCTTGACAGGGATCAGACCAGATATATGCAGAGTTTCACTCCCGCCTATGACTGGTTCTTAGGAACAGATTTCATGATTCTTCGAATGTGGGGCTTCACTGGTCAACCTTTCCTTCTCCCAACCTGCATCATAGATAGGGTGCTCATGCTTGAAATTTATAGGCAGGTGTGTATCATTTATTTTACCTTCTGCAACAGCAAAAGTGTCAAGAAAAAAGGATTCTTCACTTGTCTGAAAAATTTCAAGTCGGTGACTTTGGTAAAGAAACAATCAGACCAGTTATTGCAGGATAAACTGGCTTATTTAGGGTTGGTTCTGGTAAATGATAAGTGGGATTATAACCCTTTCAATGACTTTCTGGAGCCGCACATGAATGTTACACATGTTCCCCGACCTTATTGGGAGAAGCGACGTAACCCGCAAGCAAACAAGGATGATTTTTTTGTTGAATTGGCACGTATTCCTACGCAAGATACTAGAGGGCCATGGCACAAGTTCTACTTTGATGTGGCAGTGGCCAAAGATAATGTCCACATAGAACACACCATGTACAATAAGTTCAAGAAGAATGAGGAGTGGACTGCTAAAAAAATAGAAGCTTTCTGGAAGTATCGCCAAGAGACATGGCAATTGGATGCCCCTTATGACAGTCTGAAGGATGACAAGGAATTTGAAAAATGGTGGAATGAGGGCCACCCCAGCCCAAGCTCTAGTATTAATAAGAGCGGGGACCCGAGGGACAAGTCTGAAGAGTAGGAAGAGGAAGCAGCGACATCTGCCTCCTCTGTGTCAAAGGAGAAAGGCCCTGAACAGCCCGCCTATGTGGCCACGAATGTGTGCTTTAATATATCAAGGGTCTCGCATACACTCACTTGGGCCGCTAAGCCAGCCAGGTATCACAGTAGCAAACAGCAATAGTTGTCGAAGCTCGGGAGACCCCACCCATAAAATGGCAATGGACAAAGAGCATTATCAGAGAGGGTTCGCAAGAACCCGCCGGAAGAAAAGTGCTTGTAGCTAGCTAGGAGCCTGAGGCTGAAGAAGAGTCATTGACGATTCTAGAGCCACCATTGACAAGTCAACAGGTAAAATTTTCTCCTTCTTCCCCTGCTTCTCATTCCTTGGTATCTGCCCCTGCCTCAACGGTGATCCCTACCATGAGTACTGGCCCTCTGCCTTCCACTTTTAATCCAACATATTCAGGACTACTCCACCCGGCCTTACTCCTCCGTGAACCCTTACACCCACTGTTGCCACTCAAACTCTCGTTGCCTCACTTTCTAAAAACGTACCCCCTGTGGGTACCCCTTCTTCTGCTATTACTGCAGATCCTCTTCTATCGCAACAAGTTGACACCACAATGACAACTCCTCCACCATCCCAGCCTATGAGTCTTACAGCTGATTCACCAATTCAGTCATTACAAGTGACTAGCCCTTCTGTTGGGCCTCAAACCAAGCTTTGGAATGTGCCCCACTTCTCCCCACAAACCGTCACTCTCCAGAAGAAACAAATGCCCACGCCTATGAGGATTACCTATCCCTATGCCCTACCTTTTGGTTCTCCTTTTGTAGGCAGACTAGTTTCATCGCCAGCTGAATTTATAGCACAGATTGATTGCAGAAAGGAGGCCTGCGCAAGTAGAATGAGAAAGCACAAGTCAAAAGACGACAGTGTTTCGGCTGAGCCAAAAATACAAACTCTTTATAATGAGGCCCGGTAGGAATTAAAGTTTGCAACCATGTACCCGAGAGTAACCAATCCTTAGGGGGAAATGCACCCGGAAGATTATGAGATATATGCAGTAGGGCTCGACATGAAGGTGGCCCGACCGCAGGATAAGGTTGAAATCATGGAGGAAACACAATGGGTGGTCACCTCTGACTTCCTTAAAACTAGCCACTAGCTAAAAAAGAAGGATGAGCAGCTTAAAGCAGTAAGGGAGAGGGTTAGTTTTTTGGAAAAAAAAAAAAAGAGAAATCCCTGGAGGCGGATGTTGCACATATGACAGAGAGGGCACTAGCAATGGAAGATGAAAAGAACAGACTTCAGGGTGAGCTTGCAAATATTCAGGCTACTGACCTTTCCATGGTAAAAGAGCTACAGTCTAAGAATCGGGAGATGAAACAGAATCTGTGACTGAAGAATGAAGAGTTGAAGCGACTTTTCCTTGAGTATAGTCAAGGAATGGCGTAGAGGAATGAAGCTTTGAAGCACCAACAGGCTCAATATGAGCAGAAAATACAAGAAAAAGAGGTTGAATTTAAGGGCCTTAAAGCTCAAATAGAAGAAGAAATCCAAGAGATAAAGTCTTCTCTGGACATGAACTTAGCAAATCACTCCTAAGCCGAGGAAAATTGGAATAAAGAAATGAGCAGCTCTGCAGAACAACTAGTGTCTGAGAAAAAGAAAATGGCAGAATTGGCTGAGGCCATTATTTCAAAAGACGCGGAGATTGTTTCTCTTAAAAGCTATATCCTATCTTCCCCTACACAACCATACATCATTCCATTGGTTAGGCAGTTGTATATATCTCACTAGGAAAAGATTAAATCCTTTTGCCTAACACTGCAGCCTACCCTCTGATTCATTGCCAAGGCATCGAAGCTGAGCCAGGAGGCTCATGATATGATTGAGCAGTTCCCACAGTTCATCTTGGAGAAGGTTCCGAAAGTAAAATATCTACTCACTGAGCTATACTCGGTCTCTGATGAAAACCTCGCCAAAGCAGGTATTGAAGATCGGGATGTTGCTGCTCAAACAGAAAATAAGTTCATCCATTGCCACTCTGCCTTCCAACACACTAAAGCATCTACGACTACTCTAAGCAAGACACTAGACAGCATATGGGGGAGTTTCTCTGAGTTAAACAGGATGGGTTTGCTATCCCCGTTCTTTGAAAATGGCTCTATTGCCACGGCCGAGCAGATTGTGGAAAAGATAGAAGAGAAGGAAAATGATCTGGAGGCTTTCAGGAATTTCAGTCATCCTCCTACGGCGACCGACATTGAGGGAGTGATTCATCCACTTGCACAACTACTATTTCATTGTGAAGCAGGGGCCGGTTTACCCAATGCACTACCTCACAAAGAAACTATTGATCTAAGTGGAGCGCAGGAGAATTTACGCAACATGGTGAAGCCATCTGAGGATGAATGGTCACCTTTGCAGGTAGCTCTTTCCAATCTCTGACTACATTATCTAATGAAATGGCACTCTGGCCTGTAAACTAGCAAAATTTTGGGTTCTTCGTTCCTTAGTTGAAACGCCCTTGATAGTCGCCAGAAGTTGTTAATAAATATTTAACTAGCTCCCCTCGAGTGTATTTTCCTCTATGCTTCGGCCCGTGCATCGCAAGTAAT
Source organism: Sequoia sempervirens (assembly GCA_007258455.2). Lineage (NCBI taxonomy): Eukaryota > Viridiplantae > Streptophyta > Pinopsida > Cupressales > Cupressaceae > Sequoia > Sequoia sempervirens. The sequence goes on from VDFB02000011.1 coordinate 5,260,940, forward strand.
CAACTCAGCCTTTTATCTAGATTCTTCTCTCCCGCTCCACGTTTCTACTCCTCGCAACCCCGAGTCTCTGCATTCCTTTTGCATCCCAGAAAGCTTTGTTATGCTTCCACGTGTCGGCTGCGGGATTCTTTTGATCATGCTTTCTTGCTGTCTCATCAGGCTCCGGTCGAGTGCCATGAAGCCCTCATTCCCAAAAGGTTTTTGGCGGGCCCCACAATTGCTATATGCAGTGTACTCTTGCTACGTGTCTGCTATTCGCAAATCTTTCAGCATAGAGATGAAGTAACAACTGCGGGCAGCGAAATGTTGCCACGCGTCTCTTTTGTGCCCAGATGGTGATCATTCCCTCCATTATTGATGAAGTGCTCCGCCCATTCGACACGTGTAGCATTAACGCAAGTCCTCAGCGGTGAAAGAGAGAGGTTCATACGGGTAGCGAAAGGCTACCATGCGCCTAGCCAGTGGATCTCATATTCGAGTGATAGACCAAATGGGCCTAACAATGCTATTGGCCACTGCGTGTCATAATCATTCGCACAGGATGGTGACACTTGTCTAATTAGGCCTTGTCGGGACCACCGCCATCATTTGCAGAGGATGCACCTGTGCTTGGAGTGACCGAATGTTTGGTTCCAGATCGATTATGTTGCAATGGCTTTGGGAATATTCTTATTCTTGCATCATTGCTAGGGGATTGCGAAATCTTTTCTATTGCTACTCTCCGAAGTGGTGGGGGTTTTTCTTGCTATATATACTTTTCTCTATTGTGAGAAAAGGGTCTGGAATTCGGGAGAAACATTGGTTTTTAGTTAAAAATGGCTGGCCTTTTTTTTGTTGTTTTATTTTATTGCAAAGACTCTTAGACTGTGCCAATTGTTCGACCTTTCTATTTTTTCATGCTATTTAATCAAACTGTAAACTGTGTCTTTTATTGTCTGGACATTTCATTTGAGAACTTCTATATATGTTGAATGCAACTTTGCTGACCTAGACCATGTCTAATGACTCTTCCTAGTAGTAGGGATATATGCAATATTATTTTATGTCAATAAATGGATTGTCTATGTTGTAATTTTCAGTTTCTAATTTTCTGGAACACTACAAACACCATTCAGGCCCTTAGATCTATGATTTATCGTGCCTATCATTAAGTCTTGGCGCATCGCCTTAGGTTAGACTTTATTTTATTATATTTTTTTCCTTTTCCCTTTCAAACCCCCATTACAGAAGAATTTGGCTTCTCTAAAAACCCAAAGGTCACTTAGTTTAGCGCAAAAGGTCCCCCATAAACTAAGTTTCCCATAAGACACTGTTACCTTGTCAAATTTTGGCGTCAACAATGACAATAAAGAATACATACCCTTTTCCTTGCATCATGAATCTTTTTGACCAAATGAAGAGGGTAGCTATATTTTTTAAAATTGACCTATGATCAAAGTATCATCAACTTAGAATGAAGGAAAATATTTTTAAAATAGCATTTAGAACAAGATATGGGCACTACAAGTTTACAAGTGTACCTTTGGATGTGACTAATGCTCCTTTTTCCTTTATAAACCTAATGAAAAACATTTTTATTGATTACTTGGATATTTTTTCTAGTATTATTGGATGAAATTAATATATTCTAAAAATGAAGAACATTTAGCACACCTCCATCTAGTTTTGCAAATTTTGAGAGAACGAGTTGAGTTGTATGAAAAATTATCAAAATGTGCATTCTTTGAAATTAAGATTTATTATTTAGAACATATCATATATTAAGAATTTTTACAAGACTAGAAAGATATTATAGGAGGTTCGTAGAAGGGTTTTCTTGAATTAAAAATCCCATAGCTTAGTTTTAAAAGAAGAGAAAAACAATATGATAAAGCATTTCAAATTTTGAAGGAAAAATTAACTACATCTCTTATTCTAAAGGTTCTTGATCCTAATGGAAATTATGTATTTGGCATTGATGCTTCTATTAAATTCCTAGGGGGTGTCATGCAAGATGAAGGTGTAATAGCCTATGAATCTAGAAATTTGAAGATATATGAAATGAACTATGAACCTCGTGATATAGAATTAGCAGCAATTGTGAATGCTCTTTAAATGTGAGACCATTTCTTAGAAGGGAAACCCTTTGAGTTAAAGATTGATCATCAAAGACTCAAATATATCTTCACACAACCCCATTTAAAAGCAAGGACAAGAAGATGGTTGGATTTTATAAGTGAATATGAGAATATAATAAGGGAAAAGAAAATACGGTGGAAAATGCTTTAAACAAAAAAAGACACTTGATAATCATCATTACATTTAAAACCTCTTTCAAGGAAAAAGTGTCAAGGTGGAGAAAAAACAAAATCCTTGGTATAAGAAAATCAAAATAGCCTTAGAATTTAACCTAAATGATCCAAGGGCTATATGATACACTCTTGATAAGGATGGACTACTTCAGTATTATAATAGAATATATGTTCTTGATTCTAGTGAACTTAGAACTTTATTTCTAATTGAGGCTCATAATGCTCCTTATTAGGGACATCCTGGGGTAAACAAACTATAATCAAACCTTAAGAAGTTGTATTTTTGGAAAAGAATGAAGGAAATACTATTCTTTATAGAAAATGTTTGGAATGCCAAAGGGTAAAGGCATAACATAATCACCCAACAAGATTGTTATACCCCCATTATACACCACACACAAATGGCTAGTCATTAGTATGGACTTTGTGCAAGGATTACTTATGAAACTCTATTAGGAATAATGCAATAATGGTGGTAATAGATAAAATTACCAAGGTGTCCCACTTCATACTAGGAAATTTAACTAATAATACCCCAATATTAGTTAAATGATTTATAAAGGAAATTTTAAGTTGCGTGGGATTCCTATAATAATCACATTAGATAGAGATGCTCGATTCACCTCTAGATTTGGACAACTTTGTAGTCAGCCTTGGAAACATAATTGAGCTTTAGAATAGCATATCATCCTAAAATGGATGGACAAACAAAAATTAAAAAATAGGTAGTTGATAATATTTTATGCATTATTGCACATACCAACATCATTCTTTGGCTAGGTGTTTCACACCAAATTTTTCCATGAAAATTTTATGGCAAAGATCATATCAATCAACTCTGTAAAATGGAACAATTCTTTGACCCTCATCATGTTCCTTGTCAATGGAAGGTGGCAATGGATTCCTTATACTTGGAACTTTTCCAATTCATTTAGTATCATTGGTTATGTGAAGAGTAGAAAAAGAAGGGATGTTTGTCACTTGGTTTTTTTTCCTAGAGGAACTCACTATTCATTAGAGTGACAATATTATGGATAGCTACTTTAGCTAGATTACCAAATTAAGGCAAACTTTTACAGTAAAAGATTATATTCATCAATTCAAGACTTTGTCTTTTAAGAGTGAAAAATGTGGTAGAGAAAATTTTGTTGGAATTATTCCTTGGGGGCTTAAAGGACCACATCAAGTATGAGAAACACATGTTTTTTCCAAGCTCTACATCCCAAGCAATGATTATGGCAAGGAAAGTAGAAGAAAAAAAATGGATACTATAGGGGAGGAATTCCCTAACAAGGGAGATTGGAGGGCCCCTACATAAACATTTCCTCAACCTATAAGAATTACATCTCAACAAATTGAAGAGAAAAGGGTAAAAGGATTATGTTTCAATTATGATGGAAAATACAACAAAGGACATAAATGTGTTGAGAAGAAAATTTCTACATTGAGGGTACCCATAAGGAAGAAATGGATGAACACGAGGGTGTAGTGGTGGTAGAAGACTCAGAATATGTCCACATAAATATCTCTTGTCATGCACTATCAAATAGGAGCAACCCAAAAACTCTCTAGGCAAGTGGTTTCTTGCAACAACAAGTAACTGTATTGATTGGCTCAAGGCATACACAACTTCATCAATGATAAATTGACAAAAAAAAAAAAATATTTAACTACCAAACCCCACAATTCTAGTTTATGATTGCAAATGGGGTAACAATAAATTGTTCAGGAAAATGCTATAGTATTAAGCTCACTATGGGAGACTACAAGATAGATTGTCCTATGTTCTCCATGCCCATGGTCGGAGTAGACATTGTTTTGGGTATCCAATGGCTCACTACTTTGAGCATAATAGAGATGAATTTCTAGGAACTATTCATGTGTTTCCACTTAGAGGGTAGAAAATTTGAGCTAAGAGGATTGCATGTAAAGAGTCTACAAATGGTAATCTTGCACTACATGCCAAAGTTTCCTAAACAACATGTGGATAGAGGTGTGGCTCAATTTCTATCATTGAAAGTGCAACCAAATATTTTTGCATCATTTAGTTTGCAAGTAGTTATAATTTTAGGGGTTATGCCAAAAATATTGTCTTCCAAGAGTAATATAGATCAAGCCCTTCAATTACCAAAGAACCCACCACCATCCATCACTTCTCCCTGTTATGCACACAATAAGGTGAGATTAGCTAGAAAATATATTTAGTACAAACAAAATCCATATAATTCTTCCTTAAAACATCAAACATTGGATTCTAAGTGGGAAACCAATTTATATGGGCCTTATAAGGGCTTACAAAGGACTAGTGATGCAAGAGCATCCAGCAGTGTAGAGAAATCTTGCATCACCCAAAAAAATTGTTTTCTTTATTTTCTTCAATTGTTTTGAGTCCCATGATGGCACTTAGGGGGTATAAGACTGTCAGGCATCAAAAATGGTGAAAACGAGCACTTACTATTTTTACTAAATCAACCTAAATGGGCTCATATGGATGTGAAAATTTACCCCAAGGAGCAAAGTTGAAAAACATTTACGGTCGCAAAAGAATAACCTCAATACCCTACACGATTTGGGAGAAATTCAAGTTTTCATCCTGAGAAATTTCTCCAATGTAGCTTCAATTTCATATATAAAACTTTAGAGGCCCCGAAACAACTCTTAAAAGTGGTCGAACCAACCTACGGTGGGCTCACATGTTGTAGAGCTCATCGAGAGCTTTTCGATGATATGCAATAATAGCGAATCAGACACCTAGATCAAAATTTATGGCCCCGCGAAGTTGGTCCTCCAAAAAGTGAATTTCATAAAAAATTCTTCCCAAGCCAGAAATCAAACGACGGGACTTTTGGCGCCAAAAAAAAAGGGGGAAATTTGAACTTTCTAGAACATTCTAGGGCGGTTATTGGGGAAAATAAAAAGGGTTAAGTGGGGGTTGTAGAAGGTGGCCTTGATAGTGCAAATTGTGGCTTCGAATAGTAGATTTTCTTTTTAGAGTTGAATTTTGTTGTAATGAATCAAGCCCATGAGGCTGTAGCATGTAAGCTTTGAATCTATAATTTCATTTTCTAAAAATAATTGAAAGTGAGTCATTTTTCTATCTCGCATCTTTTGTGTTGGTATTTGTTGTTGTGTTTTCTGTGGGTTTTGGGCGGTGTGGCCCTCATCAACTAGTTTTACAACATACAAATTGGAGCTACCTAGTTCAATAAAGTGACATCCAATCTTCCATGTCTCTAATGTGATTGGAATATAAGGTAGGAGATGAAGTGACTGTATACATTAGAAAGCTTGAGAGATTCCCATTTAGCACGTATAAATGTTAGAAACTAAAGTGAACACTATATATAGAAATTTGAATTCAATCATAAAAATGATCTTAACCAATATATAACCAAATGGAGAATGAGGAAATAAGGCTAATGAACACAAAATTTCACCCCAATCAATGTTACAAGAGCTAGATAAAAAAGAAAGTCATTTTGGATACAAATTTGGGACCTCACTCAATCACTAATAATCTCATTTAATGGAAGAATTTACCAATTGACAATGTCGCATGGGAAGATGAAGATTTTGTGAAGAATCATCTACAATTGACCAACATTGAGGACAATACTTATTTGAAGAGGGAGGGGCATGCTATACCATTAATATTATAGTGTGTATAGGGTTATGAGTAGTTGGCTTGTGGCTACCTTAACTCTTAATAAATTCATATGACCATTATTATATCATTATCTAGTTAATTATACTAGCCATGGTATTATATTTTGGTATCTAAGTTGACCTGGGTAATGTCCAATGCATAAGTAGGGTATATATAGGAGGTAGTGAGTCTTATTTGATTATCATAGTGTGAATTGTGTTCTCATTGGAGATATTTGGAGGTTTTCCCTCTCGAAGTGGCTTTTTATTCCATATCATTATCAATTATTTGCAACATATTTCCTATTGTATCCCTCTATTGTGCAAGTTGGTCCATTACATAATATCCCAAGCGTGAGTATTTTTCTTGTGTTTATCTAATAGATTTGTTTAATTTTGATAGAATAATTTAGTTGTTATTTGTAGTTTAGATATTTCTTTGCTTTAAATCTAGAACACTCTATTTCAAGTTTGGATTAAGGGGAGTTATAGTTGTCATTTCTTAGCATAGATTATTGAAACAACATCATTCAATCCAAAAAATGAAAACAACAAAAAAAACCAATAAACACTTGAAAAAAATTAGTGTCATTCTGATTAGAAAATAATAGAAAGAGTTGGATTATTTCATTGTTGTTTAAATTCAGTTGTTTTCTTTCTAATCTTCATTCAATTGAACTTAACTACCAAATGAAAAAAACTTATTTTTCTCATTTTAAACTTAATTTCCATTTGTCAAGTAATCTATGCATGCAAACATATGAACACAAAAATACAAACAAACGAAAAAATTCTTCCATTATTTATTTCAATAGGCTTGCATTTATTCTTAAATAGATCCTTTTAACATTCAATCTATTTCAAAGACACAAATCAAAAACAAGAAAAAGAAAACAATTCATTAGGTCCTTCTCAATTAGGAAAGAACAACACCAAACTTAGACAAACACCCAAGCATCTAACTTGAGATTTTAAAAACAAACAAAAAAGAAATACAACAAATGGTCAAACACTTGGAATTCATCCATGAGTCAAAAATAACTTAAAACAATCACACATAAATCGAGGCATCAAATTTATTTTTTGTTAAATCTTCCCTATCTTGGTCATTGTTATCATCTCACAACCATGTGTCTAGGAGGGAGAGAATCTTGGGTAGGAGTTACTTCAAGTGAGTTGAGAGATTTGCCAACTCCCATAGGTGTCAAAATTACAAAATAAATCAAAGCATTAGAAATAACTCAATGGGAAAATGAAATCTTGTTGGCCATTGAACTCACTCACCTTAATGTCATTTTCAAGCAAGAGAGCTCATATGGACACTCTCCTTGAGACCACTCAATAAGATCTTAATTTTTTGCACACAAGTTAACACTCACAACACAACCATCGCACATTAGCTAGATATCCTCACCATCCACCAGGCACTCCTTCCTTGCAAAGAGGGTAGTCCACTAGACTCTGCACCATTACACCTATTGGTTCCACATGAACAACATTAGTCTGGCACCTATTTTACCAACACAAGAAATACACACACATAATATTTGTGAGGCATGTATAATAGTGGCGGATCAAACTTAGAGCCTACAATTCCAAGTTTGAAACCTTAGAGGCTAATGAAAATAATTTACCTTACCCTAGTACATTTCTAAATTTGGTTAATACACTTCAAATAATGGATGTCATAAATAGGGATTTGTTCAAGCATATTGAATTCACTAGGGAGGATAAAAGGAAAATAGTTGAAGAGCTTAAGTAAAGTGAAGATGATTGTGCAATTGACCAAAAAATATAGCTATTGTGGCAATAGATCATAAGAAGGAAGCATAATCTTAAGTGCCAATTACAATAGAAGCTAAGGATGGTGTTGAGGGAACATTTCCCTATACCTTGAAAATAAAAGAGCTTCTAAAGTAACAAATTGGTTTAGAAATCATCTGAGTGCAATTGTAGCATGAAAGGTTGGTTGCACACTAAATGTCATTATCGATGATGAATCCATCATAACTAAGGAATTTGAAAAATTTTGTAACTTACAAACACCACATAGATAATGGTAGGGAAAGTGTCACCAATAAACTAGGTGAGGAAGAGTAAGATATAGTTGGGATTAGTTTTAAACCCTCTACTAGTAAAGTTGGTATTGATAGTTTGACACCAAAGCAAGGAAAAAGAATAGTGAGGGGTTGTGGTTTCCTATTGTTACTAGGATGGGGAATTATCCAAGAAATGTCCTTGTAATACATAATGCAAACACATGACATAAAATATATTTGGTCAAACGGAAGCTCAAAATAAATTTCTTGGTACTTCCATAACACATAGTTTGACTTTGAGTGTGAGACCCGCCTTTCGCAATCTTGTTGATTCTATGTGTTATTTATGTTATTGTTCAATGTTTCATGTGCTTCTATGTTTGGGAATTATACATGAGTTGTATGGAGATGACGTTTGATATGTTAATGTTTACTTGTGTAGATTATTGGTTTGGATTTCCTAGTTGACTATTATTCTTGAATTGTTATCTTACATATGACAGTTGCTTTAGCTATTATTGTTCATGTGTGTACTTACACTTTTTGGTTGAGTAAACAAGTGAATTTGGCCAATGATATAGGGGTCACATAGCTACTTATGTTCCTTTCTAGTGTAACAACAAACTTAGACTTATATAGAGTACTAAGGTCTTTTGGCCATGTTGTGAAATATGTGTCATTGGTGTTATGTGAATTTTGTGTTGATGTGAAAATTTATTTGTCTTTTGAATTATTCTTGAGTGCGTCTAAACTTTTGTGGTTTTTATGCACTTTTATGAGGTTTAAGTTTTATTTTATGGTTTGGAAAGTTTCCTAGGGGTGGATTATATAGGTTAGGAGAGTTTATTTTTATTATTAAACACTTTAAAAGGGGGTTAATGACCCACCTTTATTTCCCATCCTCAAAAGTGGTGAATTTTGAAAGTAGTTATTTGGTTGGGTTAGTTGGAGGAAGGAAGTTATCTCTTCCTCTTCTTTTTAACTCCTCTCTCTTAGTGTGGAGGGGGTGGTTCCATTTTCCTTTTGAGTTTTTGTCATCTTCTTGAGTTATTTTGGGAAGAGGAGGATGATTGTGAAGAGGAAGAAAATGGAGAGGGCTTGGAGAGAGTCTTCCACAATTAGATAGAAAAACTCTTGGTAAGGTCTATCCTTCTTGATCCTTGTTTATGTGAAAGGAATGTTTTAGAATGTTGATCTTTGTTTGTGAAATTTTATGTGAAATTCAATATTAAATCCTTTGTGATAATTGTTGTAGGATGTATATTGGGTTTTGTCTTGGTTATTAGATCCCACCTTGTTTAACATGTGAATACAAATTGTTGTAATGTGCAATGTATGTTATCGTGAATGTTATAGGGTGTAAATTTGTTGAGAAATCCATGTGAATAGTGGTTGTGTGTGTGCATGGGAAGAGCTATGTGACCCTGGCTCAGGGGTGGGTTGAAGTTACAACCCTATGGTTGGATGGAGAGCCCATTGGCCAATTTTGTTTCCTTTTTATTTGTTAATCTTTCTTTCTAGGTACATGTGTTAAGGAAGTTTATCTTGGAATTTTCTACCTATGGTTCTCAAGGAAGTTACATGTGGGGAATTGGGAGATTTATAAGGTTTTAGAACCCATAGAGGTCTTATGACAAAAGCTTCAATTTGTATATGAATGTATTATAGTTAACTTGTTTTAGAAGGCATAGAAGAATGCATGGTAGTTGATGAATTTTTAGAGGACTCAAGAATTTATAAGATTAGATGAAAATTGGAATAAATCAAGTGTCCATGAAAAATTTCCATATATAAGGTGTAGATGTGTAAATGTATTTTTTATATTATATTAGTTCAGTAGAAATAAATGGAAGAAAGGTAAATTATTATTTAATGTTATAAACTTGCATAAAATGGAATATGTAGATTAATCATTTTATTTCGTAAATTCTATTAGATGATTATTGTCTTATTGAATCAAAAATTGTAAATCAATGTAACTAAAATTGGTTAAAGAATAAGCTAGTTGAGGGTACACTCCACACCTTTGGAAATCATATTTTAATAGTTTAGTTTGTGAGAAAGAACTTTTGTCTTCTTTTGCAATATATATATTTAAATCATAATTAGTAGGAAATGTAGTTTTCCAATTTTACTTAAGTTGTTAGTGTATACACCTAAAATCAATCAAGACAATTAATTAATTAAATACTAACTATTTAATTAATGAACCCCTTTATTTATAAAGCATTTGGAGCTAAACTTGCATGGAAAATGTACACCAATCCAGAAGTCAAATGGTCAAAAATATTGCAATCCAAATATCTAGATAATGAAAATCCAACAAGAATATTTACTGTGGCAGATCCCCCAAAGGGGTCTGCTATGTGGAACTTCATCATAAGTAGCAGAAGCCTCATTACAAAATATTCATCTTGGGAGGTAAATGATGTGCGAAGTGTTAAATTTTTGGCAGATTCATGGAATGGGAAGCCTCCGTTGTTAGCCAATCAGGATCTTCAAGAGGTAAGAACAATTTTATCTCAAGAGTGGGGTGAAAATATTTTAGATTATATTCACTCTTCAAATCCTCTGACGGGAAAATTAATTTGGAAAACACCTTCAACTAGTTTTTTGAGTAATCAAAAATCTGATCTTTTTAGTAAGAGCTTGAATGAAAGAGTTGTTTACTTATCTTCAAAGTTAGATAGAATTGTATGGTTAGCATCAAAAGTAGGCTCATATTTTGTAAAGGAAGGATATGCAGTACTAGGACAATATAAATATTCCATTGAACCTCAACGTGCATTTTCTTTTTGTTGGAATAATAAAATTCTTCCGAAAGCGGGAAGCTTTGCATGGCTGGCCTTACATAATAGAATTTTAACTAGTGATTGTCTAGTCAAATTAAAAATTGTTGATCCTTTTAAGTTTCCATTATGTGAAGTAGAATTTGAAAGAATAGACCATTTATTTGTGGAGTGTGTTGTTGCCAACCAATGTTGGAATTTTATTAAAAACAAGTTACAGCTTTCCATTCCATTACCAAACTCCATTTGGGATCTCTTCCAAGCTTGGCTGGTTCTGTATCAGTCCTCTTTCTTTGCATGTATTTGGCTCATCATCTCGGCTCTTGTAATTTGGAATATTTGGTGGGAAGAAAACTTGAGAATCTTCAAGAAAACTAAATCTCCAATGGAGTTGGTTCTTTTGAAAATTGAAAAGGCAATTTTAGAGGGGTCAACTCATGTGTCCAGAGAGAGAAATTCATTAATTCATCTATTACGAGCTGGGATAGCTCTATTTTGAAAGATTGGAAAGACATCAAATTTCCTTTTGATTGTAGCCTTTTCAAAAATGACACCACAAAGGTGGATAGAGCATCAGTGAAATGGATTCCACCTCAAAGGGATTTTATTTTATTAAATTTTGATGGGCCTTCTAAAGGTAATCTAGGATTATCAGGGGAAAGAATCTGCATTAGAAATGCATCAGGAGTAGTATTGGCAACTTCCTCTTTTCATTTGCAAAATGGAACTAATAATTATGCAGAGGTACAAGCTTTGTTATTGGGCTTGGAATTGGCAATCCAAATGGGGTTCCCAAAGCTCCATATTGAAGGGGATTCTTTAATAATCATTAATGCATTTAGGGACAGGAAAGTTCAAAATTGGAATTTAAGATACGTGCTAAATAAAGCATGGTCACTTCTAGATAGGCTTGAATCGTCAGTAATATCGCATACTTACAAAGAAGGGAACAAAGTAGCAGACTTTTTAGCTGGGTTGGGAAGTGATAAAATAGAGCTAAGGGAAATTAATGATTTAAGTGATTTAAATGCTTTCCCCCAATTACTTGATTTAATATTGCAAAATGCTAAGGGCATATAGATAAAATTCAAAGTCACATTATCAAGAAATTTTCACTGTTCATTATTCTAGTGATATTGCAGATTACAGTGGTGTCTTTGGTTAATTACAAGCTAATGGAGTTAAAAGAGTTTCAAGTAAGAAATTACAGGGTGCCAGTTTCAATTAAGCTGTGGGAAGAACATTTCTCAGCCTACATCGAGAAAGATGAACTGCAAAAATTCTTCAAAGTAAATTGTAAGTCTATATTAAATTGCATTAAATTCATCATAGGCAAGGATGTTTTGCACACAAAATTGCAAAGGATCATATTCCCAACCAATTTACTGTCCATTTTCTTATCAAACATTTTGGATCTCATTCAAAATTTCAATGTTTTAAAGAATATAGCTAATAAGTTTGTTATTAGTCTATATCTGGAAAACGATGCTTTACTCCAGAGTGTGCAGCAATATGATTTCACCAAGGGTGATGGTCTAGTGGGAGGTTTATTCCCAAGACCTCTAATCCATTTCAAAAAGAGATATGCAGAAATTTTCCAAGGCATGCTTTTATCAACAATGCATGATACTTCTTCTTACTTGTATCAAGCTCTTAAAAAGTACAGGTCTGCATTTTCTATGGAGATAGATGAATTTAAGAGAAAGTATCATGCAATATCTTTCTTGAGGAATCATACTTGTGTTCATGATCTACAATTATCAATTCATCCACAAGCTGTGAGGGGGAAATTTTGTTATCGTTATATTCCTGATATATACTTTTGACTATATAGTAGTTATTGTTAAAGAATATTTTGTAATTGGGTCAATATTGTGAGACTTGTAAAGGGTTATTAGTTGCTTATGCAAAATTAAATAGGGTGGTTTCATCTATGTAATGGGGTTTATGAAGGTGTCTTTGGGTCTATAATGTAAAGGGTTTTAAGGGGTCTTGATAGTTAAAGGGTGCAACATCTGTATTTTGGTCTTTTTTGGGTGATGGTTTTTGTAAAATGTAAAAGAGATATTTCGACTATTATTGTAAAGAGGTTGAATCAGAAAGCGTCAGTCAATGGTCTTTCTCGAGCTATAACCGGGGGTTTTCTTCTTGGTTCTTTCCTGCCGGTATGCTCGCCTGAACCAGGGTTTTGTAAAACTTATATTTAATATTAATATATTTATAGTGGCTTGCCACTTTTGCCTTAAAAAAAAAAAACTACTTATAAATAAATTCTCAATTTATTTAATAGTTCACACTTTTCTAAAATTCTTCATCCTAAATCACATTCTTCTAAATTTAATTAAATAAACAAATGTCTATAGTTTGTTTTTTTAAAATTAAATATCTTCTCACTAAGTTTGAATAATTTCAAATTCAAATTTAGTCACATGTCTACAACACTTTTTGGCCATGTCATGAAATGTCACATGTAATTAAATATGACTAATATTTAATTACATTATTTTCAATCAATTATCTTCAACAAACTTTTAACACGTGGCTTATTTCTCACACACTTTATTCCTTCATCCATTTGGCATGTTGCCCTTGGTCAAGGGAACATCCTCCTTGATTCTTCCATCTCCACCATTCATCCCTCATGTTTGAATCTAGACTGTCGATTGCTGCCACATCACAAGATGCTTTGAAAATTCTATAAATACAACCCTTTGCTACAACATTTATCATCACATCTTTTAGCAAACTTATTATGTAGGAATAGCTTTGGAACATTGGACCATTTAGAATTTGATCATTTAGCATTTAGCAAGTTGCATTGTTTTATAATTCTAACTTAGAATCATGTCTTAGTTTGTAATTGCATTTTAGTTTATCATATCAATAGTTAATATTTGAGCATATGCAGAATCATTTCAGATTTTTATGCAACATCATTATCCATTTGTCAATATCACCATTATCATAGTATCATGGCTTTTATCACATAGTTTCATATAGGAACTTAGATTTCTTCCATTTTGAATAGCATCTTGTTTCTCAAGTTGTCATTCTAACAATCATAGTGCACATATAAAATCTGAGATCCAAATGATTTAATGAATCCTTGAGAATAGACAACAATGGAACGTTTTTAGAGATTTGTTTGCTACAAATAGATTAGTTCTTTGATTCAAATCTTTAATATAATACGTCTCATTGATGTTTGTGTGTTTTATTATTGATTTGCTAACTCCCCCCAAATTTCACACACACATAAATTGGTGCACACCGTGGGGCTCGACCCCATTTTTAACAATTTTCTGGAAAAGTTCTTGTGAATAGACTGGACGTGATATTTTAGCACAACCGTGAGTTCTTTCAGTGCATACGACAAATCTTTCAACACATTTGATTTTTGTTATAACGCATTCAACAACTATTTCAGCGCATTCGACTTCTATTATGGCACATACGACATTTCTTTTGACGCATTGAGCAACTGTTTTAGCGCATACAGGGAGTCTTTCAGCGCTTTCATTCAATACTTTAGCACATCCATTAGTTCTTTTAGTGCATTCATTAGTTCTTGTAGCACATACATGAGTTATTTTAGCGCATAGAGTAGTTGTTTTAGCGCATTGGATGACTGTTTTAGCGCATCTATTTAAATTTGCAAAATCTTATAATCCTGAGAACTAATTGTTGTTTTCTGCTTGCAGGTGGGTGATACACCAATCAAAGACAAACTTATGCAACTACTAATGATTTACGGAGGGGCTAGAGTTATTTTAATGCTTTATTTTTATTAAGATAGGCATCTAGCTTAATTAAAAGGTTAAAGAACACCATGTTTTTTGTGCTTGATGAATGGTAGGCATATGCTCTCCCTTTAACTGGGTGACCAAAATGCTAGACCCATTCATTTTTATTTTTTTTATCCATAGAGGGCCTACCTTGTGGGAAAAAGTAATCACCCAAGGGAATGACCCAACCGGTAACACGCTAAAGCCAAGCAACTTCCAACCGGGATATAAATGTGGGTACTTGAGGAAAGTTCAAGTATCACAAGGATTGTTCCGACAAGAAGGGCATCAATGGCCTCTTTCCAAATGGATAATCCCCCATGAATGGAATGCCTATACTAGAACCCTTTGTTATAGCAAGCCAAAATTCTTATTCTATTTACTGGCACAAAAGGTCTAACCTTTAAAGTCGTCCCATATTTCTTGTGATTTTTAGTAGAGATGAGAAGTATGCCATGGGAGATTCATGGGTACTAAATCTTGGCTGACCCGAGAAGCGAGTGCACTAGAAGGGGGAGCCTGTGTGGTCAAGCTTCTAATCATACGCTAAAAGTAGGCACAACTAGAGTAAAATCCAAGTGGGAATCTAGTAAATATTGTCCTACACAACCTTAAGTTGTAGATGTTTGATGTGTTTTACCAAATTTTTTTAAACAAATTTCAAACAAAACATCACACACTAGAAATGAAAACCTTGATTCAGAAAACATCATTTGAAACAACCAATTCTCTGACTGGAAAATCAAACTTGCAAGAAACTGTGACATTTTCCTAATTCATCGCATCTAAGCTTTGTTTTAGAGCATCTGTGCAATCTTACAACGCATCCATTCACTATTAAGAGCGTCTAAGAAATCCTATAGTGCGTTCATTCTCTATTTTAGCGCTTACAAGCAGTTTTATAGTGCATCTGTGCAATCTTCCAACACATTTACCCTCTGTTATAGCGCATACACTGCATATTTAGCACATCGACCCTCTGTTTTAGCCCATTTAGGAAATCTTATAGTGCATTTTTGCAATATTTCGGTGCATTCATTCTCTGTTTTAGTGCATATATGCAATATTTTAGCACATTCAGGCTCTGTTTTACTGCATCCAGTAAATGCAAAACCTAAGAGTTAAATTTATCCCCTGTTTCACAGTTCGAACTAGAATTCAGAATCTTTTTCAACCCGAAATCATTCCTCAGGTACAACAGGTCTAAACTTGTTAAAACCGACCTCTACAAGTGGAATTCTCCAATCTAAACCTAGATCTAAACATCTCAAAGTGCTTAAATCATCAAACCTATCTCTTGATTGTTAAGCCAAGTTTCATCATCAGGATTTATCATCCTCTCATCATGAAACAAAGCTATGTAATCAAATTAAAATTAGTCTCATTGGTAGAATTGGTCATTCTATTTGACTTAGTTTTAATCCTTGGCACTCTTCCAAACAAAGATCAAAGTTTAGTCAAAGTATAACACTTGCATGCCCGTTCAAACAAGATTACAAAAGCAAAAACTCAAGGAAAGAGAACTTGAAACACAAAACATCAAAACGCAAAACATTGGAACTCAAAGCATCGAAACTCTAAACATTGAAACTCAAAACATCAAAACTCAAAACAGTGAAATGCAAAACAGTGAAACGCAAAACACCATGGTCGAGGCTAAAGAGAATATTTTCCATGTTATCCACAACAATGAAGGGGAAGAAATAACTAAGGAAGATATCCAAAATGTTGAACAAGATCCAAATTTCCACAAGTGCTTAGAAAATATTTTTGAAAGAAATGGGAAAAAATACTTACTAATGCTAGTTAAACAAGGTGTCAAATTTCCTGATGACCTTGATGTTAATCAATTGAAAGCACCTCCCAAAAAGCCTAAAAGTGATCCAGAACAAGTGGTTGCCCTAACTCATCAAATGAAGAACCTTCAACAACAAACTCTTGACATGCAAAGGAGAACCTCAAAATGATACTTGATACAATACATTTTTCCATATCCTTTTGATCAAGATATCCACATAATTCATTTTCCCAAACATTGCGAATTCCCAAAATATGATAAATACAATGGAAAAACTGATCCAATAGATCATGTGAGGGAATTTAGAACCATGAGTCTTGAGTTTGCACATGAAGAAACTTACTTGATGAGGTTGTTTCCATACAGTCTCGGTGGACAATGCCTTGAATGGTTTTCCCAACTCGCACCACCTTGATAGAACCTTTGAAAAATTGGTTAACAAGTTCATCACCCAATATTCTTATAACATCCAACATGATATAACAATGAAAGACCTTTGCAATTTGAAATAGAAAAAGGGTGAATCGTTCCTCACTTTTCTACAAAAATGGAGAAGGTTATTTGCAAGATATTTTCGTCCCATACCTGAAAAATAAAAGATGGAAATCTTTATTAATAACCTAAATGACAAGATGAGCTACAAATTGGTATTACAATGCCCACCTACATTCAAAAAATTGATTGAAAATAGGATTAAAATTGAAGAAGCTTTTGTCAAAAGAGGAGTCATAAAACTTTACAATGAAAACAATGCATCAAGCTCCTCTAACAATTATAACAGTGGTGACAAACCAAAGTTTTGGCAACGAAACAAAAATGTTGGTAACAATGATGGTGCGGCTGAAATACAAAATGCAAAACTAGTCTTCAACTTGACAGCAGCGGCCACCAAAACCAATCAAATCAATAATCCAACCAACAACCAAAATGTCAACCAAAGCAACAATCAAGGTAATGTTGGATCTAGAACACCATCATATCAAACATCCTCAAATCAAAGAAGGTTCACACCTTTGGGACAATCATCTGAATCAGCATTAAAGGAACTTCTTGAAGCTAAAGTCATAACATTACCAGAGGCAAGAAATTGGGAGCCACAATTTAAGCCTCCATGGTGGAATGATGCCAATTTCTATGACTTTCATCGAAAAAAAGGACATAAAACCAATGACTGCATGCAATTGAAGCACTTGATACAAGACTTGATTGACGACAAGATGATATTTGTAGGACTCCAAACAAACAATGATCATGGAGCATTCAAGAACCCTCTACCCAACTACGAAAAAGGAGAATCTTCTTATTCAAATACCAAAGGAAAAAACATAAACTATGTCTATGATTCTACCATTCATTGTGTTGAGGTGGTGGAGAATCCAACCAAGGACATTGAAATCAAGAGCCAAAGAAACATTGCTACAACTAAAAATCAACATCATGATATCGATACCACTTCACATCAAATCAATGACCTTGTGCCAATAAATCTGATCACCAACATTACTGCAAGTGACAACAAAATTAATGCCATCAAAATCAAAGAAAAAAAAGGTAATTCACCAATCAATGCAATCACAAGAGGACAAGCCAAGGTAACATTGAAAGGAGCTACCCCTTCCACATCCAAAACAAGTGTTACAACTGCAACTCAATATAACATCGTTGATAAGTTGTAGAAATACCCGCTCAAATATCCATATTAGAGCTTCTCAAGATTTCACTAGAGCATAAAGAAATCTTAGAACAAGCTCTAGTGGCCACCACAATACCAAACAACTTGGAAGTTTGTCAATTTCAAACTATGGTGGGACACTTGACCGCACCTCACTGCTTATCATTTTTTGAACATGATGATGTATCCATCAACCATCTACATAATGTTGCCCTCCACATTGAGGTTTTAATCCATAAACATCGCGTCAAATGTGTTCTAATAGATGGAGGAGATGGCTTAAATATCTGCACTCTAAAACTTGTCCGTGCACTCAGATATTCTGAAAATGCTATTGATCCTAGAAGGAAAATCACAATAAAAGTATATGATGATGAAGAGAGATCCTCCCAAGGATTGATTGTCTTACCAATTCAAGTAGGACCAGTTGTCAAAGATATAGTATGCCAAGTGTTGGATAAAGAGTTGGCATACAACATACTCTTGGGACGTCCGTGGATTCATGAGATGCAAGTTGTACCATCGACATATCACTAGTGTTTGAAATTTCCTTTTAACGGACAAGAGATCACCATTGCTGCTAATTCTAACAACCCCCAATATTGCAACACACTCAGAACAACCCAAGACACTTTTGTACCACACAACAGGGAAGCTACAACTCCTAGTTCATCCAACAATGAAAGACAACTAAATTCCTTGTCAAAGTGGGTGGAGAAAAAGGACCAATCAAAAGATAAGGGTATCATTGATTCTACTCCATCGAATCACAAAATTCAACTCAATGCCTTATCAAAATAGGTTGAAAAGATCCAATTGAAAGACAAAGGCATGGGGGAATACTCATTTGAGCAATCCCTGTGTTTATCACAACTTTCATCTTCTCCTAAGTCATATGGACAGCCATCAACATCAAGATAACAATCATCACAACCAACCACACTCTTTGATGGAAAATTTGTAAGAGAAAACACCTTAGTGGATGAATCAAATGACAAGGAGGTTTTAAACTGGTTATACAAAGATGAAGAATCATCAAAAGCATCCACCTCAAATGTACAAACAGAGCAGTATGGCAAAGGAAAGACAATCTTGGAAAAATGGGATATGAGGGAAAAGGTCCTATTAGTAAAAGAAAAGAAGGCATCATAGAACCAATATAGCCCATCACAATGAATTCAAAGGACAAGACGGGACTAGGGTATAGGGAAGAAGCAAAAGAAGAAACCAAACAAGAAGTTGTCATGAGAATCCTTCAATTGAGAGATAGTTCTGAAACAGAATCCAATGAATATGAATGGGATTCCCTCTTTGAAGAGTCTTCTCACAATAAGGAAATTGATGTGGTACAAAAGTATACACCAACACATACAGAGGGACAGAGCTCGAGTTATAGACCACTTGAAATTTGATCATAGCATATTGATGACTCAAGTGAAGACGACCATACTTCGAGTGAGGTAGATACTTCGAAAGAGAGTAACATCATAGACCTCAATATTGTTGTTGGATACTCTGACGACATTTCCATCATGACACTCACCCCTCTTGATCTTAGCCAATCCGATGATTCTTTGTCATTAATACACCCTGAACTGATTGACTAGGACCAAAATGAGCTGCTTGACATACCTATCTTTTCAAATGATGATTCCATCATAAACTTCCTTTGTTCAAACAATCCTGAAACATGTTCCACCAATGGACCTCATAACGAAGATTTAAACAAGGGGAGTGCCAAATCTTCTAGCTACAAAATGAACATCAAAAAGGGATCTAATACTGAAAACCATCTAATGGCACTATTAGACCAAGAAAAAGTAAAAATAAACAATGCATCTCAAGGTGAAAACCTCTTCGAGGCACCGAGAGATGGAATATTTGACACTCTTCCCAAGCACTATCAGGAGAGATCGTCAATGCTAATTGAGCCTACACAATCCATCATTGTTGGTATAGTGGAAATAGTGAATACCCTGCATCTAGTGGCATCCATGATAGAGGAGGAAAAACTCAGTTTCACTAAATTCTTTGAAGAGAGGCAGATCAACTTTGTGTGGTCCTATTCTGATATGTCAGGTATAGATCCAAAGCTCATCATGCATCATTTATCACTACCACCTAGCGTAAAACTAGTAAAACAAAAGTTGATAAAAATGCACCCTCATATCACCCTATTGGTAAAATCTGAATTGAAGAAGCTACTGGATGTGGCATTTATCAAACCTATTGACTATGCTGAGTGGATATCAAATATTGTGCCAGTTTCAAAACCATACAAAAGCGTCAGGATATGCACGGACTTCAAAGATCTCAACAAGGCTTGCCCAAAAGATGATTTTCCACTACCTAACATTGACATCATTGTAGACTTGACAGCTGGACATGAAATGCTCACTTATGGATGGATTTTCAGGTTACAATCAGATAAAGATAGCACCCGAAGATCAAGATAAAACAGCCTTCACATGTCCTTGGGGCACTTTCTATTGGAATGTAATTCCTTTTGGGTTGAAAAATGTTGGAACCACATTTCAAAGAGCAATGACCACCATCTTCCATGACATGATGCACACTTTTATGGAAGACTATGTAGATGACTTATTGGCCAAATTATTCACTAGAGAGGGACATCTAGAAATTTTAGACAAGATCTTCACTAGATTGGAGAAATTCAATGTGAGGTTGAACCCCAAGAAATGTGTATTTGGCATAACATCAGCTAAACTTTTTGGGTACATTGTATCGGCTAAAGGAATTGAGGTGGATCTTGCAAAGTTCAAAGCCATCATGGAGATGCCTCCTAAAAATATCAGTCAACTCAGATCTTTACAAGGAAGATTCCAATCTATCAAGAGGTTCATCGCACAATTGGCTAATAAAACTCACCCTTTCAACCACTTATTACACAAGAATGTCTCTTTCAAATGGGATGACAAGTGTGAAGTGACCTTTAATCAACTCAAGCAATATCTGATGTCACCACCCATACTGGTATCACCAGCTGAAGGAAAGCCATTAATACTCTACATTGCAACAACTAAAGTATCTTTGGGTTCTTTACTCGCACAAGAAGATTCCATGGGAAAGGAAAGGGCAATTTATTACATCAACAGGACCTTGAATGGTTATGAGATCAACTACACCTTTATTGAAAAAGCTTTTCTGGCGGTAGTATTTGCTACCCAACAACTAAGACATTACATGTTGACTCACACCATTAAACTTAGCTAAAATTGATCCCTTAAAGTATCTACTTAGCAAAGTTTCCCTAATAGGAAGACTAGCTAAATGGGTCATGATATTGAGTGAGTTTGACATCGAGTACATGGACAAAAAATCAATCAAAGGTCAAGCCATAGCGGATCAACTAGCTGAAGCACCATTGCAAGACAATCATCCAATGAACATTGAGTTTCCAGATGTTGATGTCCTAACGATGTCAACACAACAATGGATGTTGTACTTTGATGGCTCTTATACACATGGATTAGGCGTAGGAATCTTGTTCATCACACCTCAAAGACATACCATTCCCAAGTCTTACAAACTGATGTTTCCCTGCACCAACAACACAGTCGAATACAAAGTATTGATCATTGGAATCAAAGTAGCAGTCAAGTGGAAGATCACAGAGTTGAATGTCTATGGCGATTCCCAACTAGTCATTAATCAGGTGAACGATGATTACCAAACAAAAGATGGAAAATTAATGCCATATAAAAGAATGGTTGATGACTTCAAAAAGTACTTTGTGGAGATAAAATTTGAGCAAATTCCTAGAGGCGACAATAAAGTTGTTGATGTCATGGCTACCATTGCTTCTCTCTTATAGATTCCTAAGAAATGAACCTGTTACAAGTTCATGGTGGAACAACTATTTAACCCCACCTATGATAACCTAGAATCCCAAAGCATCTACCATCTGGTCGATTTTGATGCTTCTACCTACAAGAAAATCTACACCTATGTAAAAGACAATACCCTCCCACCTGATTTATCTCAAAACCAAAAATGAAATTTTATCTGACAAGCAGCTCAACACACCCTAATACTTGATGTGCTTTATCGACGAGGTCTTGATGGTACTCTCCTTCAGTGTCTAGAACGTAACGAAACTAAAACTGCTTTACGTGAGGTTCATGAGGGTATCTATGGCACACATTCAAGTGGACTAAATTTAGCTAAGAAACTCCTAAGTTTGGGGTATTACTGACCAAATATGGAGAAGGAATCCTTCCAATATGTCAAGAAGTGTCAAAAATGTCAAATCCATGGAAACTTGATACATGCACTAGCACAAGAATTGCAACCTTTCACATCAACATGGCCTTTTTGTCATGGGGATTAGACCTTGTAGGAAAAATTCATCTATCTTCATCAAATGGACACAAGTTATACTTTACGAAGTGGATTGAAGCGGTTCCCCTAACCACCATCACAGGAAAACAAATCTCATCATTCATCCTGAATTATATCATATGTTAATATGGCATTCCTCAATCCATTATCATAGATAACGGTAGACCTTTCAAAAACCAGGATGTCTAAGAATTTTGTGAGAGGTTTCATATCCAACATCGGTTTTCTACACCCTAGTATCCTCAAGGAAACGGCCAAGCAGAGGCCTCAAACAAAACCATCGTGAAAATCCTAAAGAAAACTGTCAACGATGTTGGACGTGATTGGCACGTTCAAATGAACCCTACCTTGTGGGCTTATCGAACCAGCATCCGCACCCCGACAGGTGCCACACCCTATGCTTTAGTCTATGGAGCAGAGGCCATTTTACCTATTGAGGTTGAGCTACCATCACTTTGAGTGTCACTAAAGGGGATCATTTTAGATGAGGATTATAGAGTGTCTAGGCTACAGGAATTGGAATTACTAGATGAGCATCACCAACATGCAGTGGATCACTTGAAACCTTAACAGCAGAGGATATCTCGAAGTTACAATCATAGAGTAAAACCTAGAAAATTTCAAGTAGGTAACTTAGTCTTGAAAGAGAACCCCTGTAATCAACAAGATCAAGAGAAGGGAAAATTCGAACAAAACTGGCTAGGTCCCTTTGTCATTGTACATTACTCGGATCAGGAGCATATCAGTTGTCCACACCTAACGGGGATTTGTTTGATGAACCCCTCAACAACTTGCATCTCAAGAAATTCTACACCTGAATCATCCAGTGCATCGGAAAAAGTCTTGAAAAAATACAAAAACACCAAAAAATGTCCTGGAAAAATGGTTGCCTTGATGAAAACCTGGCAAACAGGTGTCTTGGTAACAATAAAAAAATTAGAAAAATGAGAAAAATAAAATAAAAGTGAAAAATCATAAAATCATAAAATCTGAAAAAGTGCAATAAAAGCAAGTAGTGAAAACCTAGCAATAGGCACTATTTGTGATAGGCTAGTTTGTCCTTATATTTAAGCATGTCGACATTTTCTTTCACCATCATTATGCCTATCATCGAAAAGCTTCATGTACATATCCTAGCATTGCGGTCATGTCTCACCCTAGACTAGGGGAAAAATTCTGAACTCACTGGGGGCAATAAACTTTGAGCTTGAACCGACAAACAAACAGAAGTAGGACAAACACAACAAACCCAACAATCATAGTGCAACTCAACATTGAACATCAATCACCATCAGTAACACATCAACCATCCAAACCAAACACCAAATCAATCAAACCAAAAGTAAACTTTAAATGGATGATGTTCCTTCTTAATCATGGCTTTATCACTTTGTCATGTATGTTCAACTGTTGTACTTTGATTTTTGTTGTCATATCTCTGGAGCAACTCGATGATGTATTGAACTAGAGGAGCTAGGAAGGAGTATGATTTTTCTTTGTCTGTTGTCTATGAGTTGATCATTATTACTATGCAAATTGTCGTGGGATGTGCTCTATGAAGTATCACTAATGACATTTCAAATTTGCATAGGAAAACGGTTAACTCTTGTCTGTTTACACAAGAAATACTCAAGTCATCTCAGTTTAATTACACCTAGCTACTTTTGTTAACTTGCAATATCAAAAATCATAGAAGTAGTACTCAGGTCATCATGGTCTACTTATACCATCGATGTTTGTACTCACTTTCAACATTTTAAAGGCTCAATGATGATAAAAATCATGACAAATCGGCTATTACGAATGACAACATCTGCATATTAGATCTGCATGATTAAGTTAGATTGCATCCATGTCAGTTTTGCATCTGTATCTATGGGGTTTCCAAGGCTGCAACAGTTTCACAATGATGTTATCTCTATTATTAATGGATTGAGTACATTTGGCATTAACCAAAAACACATCATTCTCATTTAGTCACATATCAATTGCATCATCATTTGCATAAATTAGAAAACATTCTCATTTAGTAGCACATTAATTGCATCATCATTTGCATACATTAGAAATCATTCTCATATCATATATACATTATCACACCATTCATCCATCCATGCATCACATCATAATATCCACATTAGAAAACACAAAAAGAAGTACATTGCATCTCACTTGCATAATCTAGATCACTTCATAAAACATGACATGGCATAAGATGATTGAGGACATGTCCAACAGAGTAAGATTTCCAAGAAGAAAAATTTGTTGAGAAACATGACTAGACAGTGAAGATATAATGTCATTGTTATGAACATCTAAAACCAGTAGTGAAGATATAATGCCATTGTTATGAACATCTAAAACCAGTAGTGAATATGAATTTGTTATTACTCAAATCCAAGACTGACAAAGGACTAACTGGATCATCGCATACACATCATACATCATTTGCATAATAAAAATCCATCTCACATAGCATAAAACATCATCCCTAAAGCATATAGAATCATCAATCATGCATTATCATATCATCATTGCATAATCATCATAATCATCATGTAAACATCATAAACACATAGAACTATAAATCACCATACGATCATTTCATCCATCATTGATCCATTCATTGCATCATCTATTTGCATTAGAAAAAATACAAAAACATAAAATGCATCACATTACATTAGCATAATAAAATCCATCATAAAGCATCATAGAATCGTAACACATCAGTTGCATCATCATTTGAATCCATAGCATATCATCATGATCATCATCATATAGAAAATCACATAGCATATATAATAGGAATTAAATGAATCCATCATAATCATCATGATCATCATCATATAGAACATCACATAGCATAAATAATAGAAATTAAATGCATCCATCATAATCATCATGATCATCATCATATAAACATCATATAGACACATAGATCGATAATCATCGCCACATATCATATAACCTCAAAATCATAATGTCAAAGTGTACAAGGATATCCAAAGGTATAAAGAGATACATCAATATCAAAAATGGCAGTGTATCATAATGTCTCAAATCAAGAGGTACATCATCAATGTCTCAAATACATCAGTGTATACATGTCCAAAATACATTAGAAAATCATAAATCAGAGTTATGTCGTGCTCCCTCCAAACGGTGTTGGCATCAATGGACTAGTGCCTCCCTCACCTGACGGACCTGCACCAGGATCTCTTCGATCTCCAAGAAGTGGTTGTGTAACACCTCTACTAGTGGTACAAGACTAGGATCTACTAGACTGGGACTGGGCATAACTCTCTCGCCACTCGGGAGGAATTGCATCATGATATCTCACTTTGTAAACCTCTGACTCTTGTGCAGTACAATGTATCTCTCTAAAATAATCTGATGCACTAGTGGCCACTGCAGCCTGATGTAGTCTCTCAATGGTGCCCTCAGCCTGATCGACCCATCCTCTCAGAGTATCCCTCTCAGTAGTTAGTGTGGCAACCTATTCCTATGTTTGTACCTGTACCTGACCCTGGGCCTAGACCTGGGTAAGTTGGACCTGTATCTGTTGTTCTTGTTGTCTCGCAGCATCCCTCTCTACTGTCAATATAGTAATCTTCCCCTGGGCCCACACTAGTAAATCTTGAACCTGCTCAAGCTAACCCTGCAGTGTCTCAACTTGTACCTGTAATGCAGCAATTTGTGTCTGCTGTTGCGGCGAGGGTACTCGAATCTCCACATGTCGTCTCTTGTGAGGTACTCTCGTCTCTCTGACATCTAGCCATGGTCCTCCTCCCCCATCACCCCCATCATCATCCTCGCTGCCTCCATCTCCATCACCATCCTTGTCATCACTGTTATCCTCCTCCTCCTCCAACTCCTCCTCCTCTCTCCTCCACCTGCACCTATGACCTACTGCCCTCCCCTCCTCCTCTAACAATGACACTGGCTCGTCCAGGATGGTGATCCATGGGAATGGATGTAAGAATAGGTATTGTGCATACTCCTTTGATATCAGTGCCTCGATGATCTCTGGATGTACCTCCCAAATGATGGCTTGTAATCCCTGGAAATGTTGCACGACTGTATCATAAGACAACACAGGTCCCACTCTGTAGCATCCACTTATCGCCGCACATAATGGGCCATGCCCTAGGGCATCCCCTGCACTCTACCATATTGCTTCAGTACCCTTAGCAATAAGAATCTCTTAATGATAAACCAGGTCCGCCCAATCAGGTACATCGACTGGCACAGATAAGGCATCTCGGTATCATCCTCTGGCCACTACTCACAATCCAGATAGGGCCACCATACCACAGACTCGAGATCATCTAGTGTCCTCCAATACTCTAGTTTTCCCAACCTAGGCTGAGCAACTCGACCGGCATAAATATGTACATATGATCTCATGGCAAGTTGTTGTCTATCTCCAACTGGATGAGTGACCACTATATGCTCCCAGGCCCAGACCTGAAGCAATGTGACCCCAGCTGATAAACTGGCCCTGCGAAGGTAGACCACCTGATGTAAATCATGATACAAATGCACAAGCATGCAGTATCCCCATGCATATCTAGTGCCCTAAGCAATCATGCTATCTAGAATCCGCCCCCATCCAACTAAAAGTCCCTTTGACCTACGATCAGGACAAAGGAACCCTCTAATAAATCTGGCAAGAACATAAGGCAATATGGCATATGCATCTACCATATCCCTCCAGGGAATCTCGTAACCACATATCTGATCATCCTCAAAAACTCTATGCAATGCATCAGTCCCACCTTGCTCCTGAGAATCATATAGTACCAGCTCCCCCACAACAGGTATCTGCAGAATCTGATATATGTCCTCTAGAGTAATTGTGATCTCACCAGTAGGAAAATGAAAGATGTTATGCTCATCATGCCACCTCTCTGCTAAAGCTATCAACAAACCCCTATTGATCCTAATCTGGGGCATATCAATCAGAGACAAAAATCCACATCGTGCGATAACGGCTACCTCAGGCTGTGTCAGGTGTGGAATCAACCCCCACATCCGAGGAAAACGCTCTCTAATCTGCAAACTCGTCAAAGGCTCGTATCATCTCAAAATATCACAAATCAGCTAATCAATCAATCGACATCAATCAGCAAATAAATCAATCAAAATCAATCAACCTATCAATCTAATCAGCTCTGGTGAGACTTTGATCACATCTCGTGAGCATCAATCTATCAATCAACCTCGCCTATCATGAGGTTTATCAATCAATTCGATCTCACCTATTATGAGGTTAACCAATCAATCAACCTATCATTGATCCTTTCCTATCATGAGGTCAATCAATCAATCAAACTATAATTGATCCTCGCCTATCATGAGGTCAATTACCATCATTCTATCATTGAATTTCACCTATCATGAGATCAATGGACATCTAACCTATCAACATCATCAATCATCATCAAAACAAAGGCTGACGCAATCAAACATCATCGAAATCAAGGAGTCTAATCAAGAAAATCATCAATCTGGTCTAAAAAATTATCAATGTGCTAGAACAGTGTTCCAATGTGCTGAAAACTCTATGCGCCAAAAAAAATTGTCAATGCACCAAAACAGAGCTTCAATGTGCAAAACTATCATATGCAC
>VDFB02000011.1:5289054-5521075 GCA_007258455.2 Sequoia sempervirens
TACTAAGAATGTGCCTGTGGGATAAATCATAAAACCCAATGTCCTGCAGATGACAGCATGGGAATGAAATGTGCTCTTTCTGTCCCTTTTGATGCCATGTCCCTAGGGTGTTTCCCTCTGTAAGGTGTGTCTGGGGTCCAGAACACCCTGCCATCCCTAGGATGGCTATGGAATGTGGAGATGTCCCTCACTGTTCTGGGAATAGCAGGGCAGCCCAATACCTTTTAAAAAGAACTCTCATTTTTCAACAATCGCTGTTAAGCTCTGTAAATTTTATTTTCAGAAATGTTGGTGAGTTCCTGAATCCTCATTAGTATTTCCTGGGAAGCAACATAAATGAAAACAGAGAAGAAAAATATAAAGGATGATGATATTCTACTTCTTCAGCTACAAAGTCCTTACCTTTGGCCCCTTGCTGTTTATTAACAGCCACTCCTCTGTAGTCTTTAAATTATCCTCTTCATTCAGACTTAATTTAAAAAAAGAATAATAAAGAGTCTTACTTAATATCAATTGAATTTTTTTATTTTGTCAACATTGATTTTCAACTAGATATAACAATCAATCACTTCAATTTTAATTTTTGTACCAATGCCTACCTGTTGTCCGTAAATCAGCTAAATTGTAAATCTCTATTTTTACCTCTTAAGCTCGATACATTTAATTGCTCTGTTGTTTTTGTTATCTTTTATCAAGGACCAGCTTAAAATGGGAAAATAAATGATCCTTCTTTTTGGGTTTTGAGATCTAGCAGTTCTAGTGATGTGGAGTACATTATGTATTTGCATTGGAAAATGAGTTTGATTAGCCATTGGCCCATTGTACCTGTAATACTAACTTTGCAACCTGTAATACTAACTTTGTGTTGCAAACTTGTTGAAATCATGAAATTGATTATTATAATATATATATTCTGAATTTTGGTTCAATTGATTGTGAGATCATTTACACACATGATAAATTGCAATCTCTTTTACTACTTTTTTAATATAATTTTCAAATATTATATTTTATTTTAGTTACCCTGCCCCCAACATACCTAAAACTCATCCCTGCATTCCCTGTCCCAGAGACACCGTGGAACGCTACTTTTAATTTGAGAGGGTGTTCTTGACCACACTTAAGAATGAATAACAGTTGCTAATGTGAGATTTAAGATGAAAAATTGTATTTGAACAAGTTGGTAACATGTCTAAAATCACCCTTATCTAACAAAGCTGTGGTACCCATATTCAGTGCTAATTTAATGCCAGATATAATAATTCGGCAACATTTGCTGTCTCACTTAAAAACTTTTATAGGTAAAGACAATAGAGATTCATATTTCCACATCACAAAGAACATGCTTTCATCACATTGTGACACACCATCAAAGTTGAGTTTAATAGAAAGCTACACGCTAATGTCTATTGATGAATAGACAAGGAGACTGTACAGCTAATTACAATGTTGCTGTATAGAATGTTGCAAATTACAAGTTTGAAAATACTTGTAAGTTTTTCTATAACATTACTCCAAAGTCAAATAACTATATATTTTTGGAAAAACCATGGAAAATTGTAATGTCCCCTTTTTGAAATAGGATTTAAAAATAAATAATAATAATAAAATTAAAAAAGAAGAAGTAAAAATAAAATAAAATTGTGATGTCCCAGCTCTAGTCAATTCTCGGGAATAGTGTGTTAGCCTATTTCTTGGACCCTTGTGGGCTAACTGGATTGGTTAGAGGGTCAGTGGCATTTTCTGGAGGAGTTTTGTCGTTCTCATTTTTAGAGCTCAGTGATTGGCTCACAGCAGGCCTTGGCAGTTCAGGGGTTGACAGCTTCTGACGGCACGGAAATATATGGAGTTTAGAGGGAGTTATGGATTTTTTAGTGATTTGAGTTAATTATTTAACTTAACGCTTTATTATAAAGTCAAATTGACTTTATAAATATTATATCACTTAAATATTTCATAAAAGTGATTTAAAATAAAATCACTTAAGCATAAAAGTGGGTGCCCAAGTATTAAACTTAAAACTATTGAAAAGGTGATTTAAATATGATTTAAAATATTTAAATGAGCTCAAGTGGCTTCACTTTCTTGAAAGTCGTGCCTTTTGGAATATAAGGCAATTTTGGCAAATAAAGCTCATTCATTGATTATTTGACTTTGCCATTGTTATTTCTCTGTGCTATTCTCTGAGACAAGGGTTTGAGCATTTCTGCCATTGGAGAACGAGATTCTCTTTAGTGTTGAGCATTTTTGAGACTGTGAGAGACCAGTCGAATTAGTGCATCTGTGAGGGCTTCATTCAGAAGTTCTATTGAGCTTTATCAGAAATTATTGTTGAGTTTTACCAGTTTGCAATAAGTAAGAGAGGTTCTACACCAGAGGCATCCTCTTCAGCAATTCTGCAGCTTCCAGTACTTGCTCTTCAGCATCTTACTTGGGCCATACCATTTACCTTGGGAAATGTGCCATCTAAAGGCTAGGCGTGTGAAGTAGCTTGCTAAAACGCCTTTCTTCTTGGCATGTT
Source organism: Sequoia sempervirens (assembly GCA_007258455.2). Classification (NCBI taxonomy): domain Eukaryota; kingdom Viridiplantae; phylum Streptophyta; class Pinopsida; order Cupressales; family Cupressaceae; genus Sequoia; species Sequoia sempervirens. Next base: position 5,291,576 of record VDFB02000011.1, read on the forward strand.
CTGTGTTCCTTTGGTGGCGCCTATCCTTGGCAATGTCTTTCCTCCAGTTTCCAGGTGGGAGAAAGCAAATCTGGAGCCCAGGCATGCTATTCATCAGGTTTCAACACTTCTTGCCTGTCAAGTGCATTATCTTTCTTATTTAATTATTCTGGAGAGATCCGGGTATGCTCATTGTTCCTGATCTGTTTGTAATTGATGAATAATGCCTATTTCAAAAGTTCTTTCAATTATCTAGTGTAATTTTCAGTTTAATATCAATATATGGATGGCGTACCTTCTACTTCTGTCTAGCAACCCTTCTTAAAAAACTAAAAAAACACATAAAGATAATATAAAACTACAGGGTTTGAGTTGGAGCCAGGTGGGCTCATCATAGTGGTATCAGAGCTCTAATCCTGCCAGCTTGGAGGGTTAGCAGTTTCTATGCAGTCACATCAGAACAAGTTTGATAGGTACTACTCACGTAGGGGTCCTGGTTATTAGAGAAGTACTTTTGAACCATTTCCAGCGTTTTCGTTTGACGAACAGGAGGAAGATTTTGACCTTGATAATATGGCAAACAGGGATGAGGAAGGTCCTTCCAGGGATCGTCTTGATAACGAAGAAAGAGATGCCAGAGATGTACTAAGAGGGATGGTAGCAGGCCAAGAGTAGGTGGCGAACATCCTCCAACAACTTAGTACAAATGTTCAGAACTTGACAGTTTAGAGAAGCAGAATCAGGATCAAGATTAGGAGGGAAGTGTTCATAGAGAAGCTCATAGGAATATTGCTCCAACACGCACCTATGAAAGACCTACATGCCCTACTTTCACTAGAAATGATACCAATGATGAGGAAGAGGTTGAAGAGGGTGGAGACGTGAACTTTGCAGACAACATCATGACTATGCATGATGAATGGGATGCATTACCTCCGAGAGTTAAGGATCACCTTAACTTTGATCGATTCATGAGCCAGAAGAGGGAACATACTAGAAACAGGTTTGATAGGAGGCCTAAACAATGGAATAATGATCTCAGGCAGGCTACCAATAAAATTATGTTAACTAATTTTGATGGCAGTGGCAGAGTTACAGGACGTGCCTGGGTAAGCAAATTGGACACCTTCCTTACATTGCGTCCAATGACAGAGGAGGATGCTATTAGATTTGGAGCTCTCCACTTGGATGGCGTGGCCCACGATTGGTGGCACCATGGCGTGATAACACTCCACCATGACAGGATTACTTCTTACCAGGAGTTTACAGATTGATTGGTAGAGAGGTTTGACAAACGTGACCCTGAACTATACTTCAGAGATCTTGCACAGTTGAAACAGTTGGGTAGTTTGGAGTCATACATAGGAGAATTTCAGAGACTGTCAGTTGTGGTGATGGGCATATCAGAGAGGAGGCTGATTATATTGTTTATGGAGGGTTTATTTGAGCCCATGAAAGGCTGGATCAAAGCTTTCGATCCACCTGCTTTACAGGAGGCCATGAGGAAAGCTCGCAGTATGGAGCTTACAACACCTCGGAAATAGTTTGGTTCAAAACCATCCACTTCCTACGATGACACTAAATCTGATCAAAAGAAAAAATTTGCAGCACCTCTAGATCGTGAAACACTTAACGATTTACGAAGGAAGAAATTCTGTTTCTACTGCAAAGGTCCATATGACATCAACCACGATTGCCCCCTCAAGCCTAAAGGGAAAAACAGGCATATGAAGTGGTTCTTTGAGGGAGAAGAGTTGACTGATTTTTCAGACCAGCAAGCTGCAATTTATGATACAAATGAGGAAAAATCAGAAAATGAGATAGATAGAGAGGTTGAAATTGAGCTACAGGAAGCTCATATGTCCAGTATGCAGAGAGAAGGTTCTTTTAGACTTCGTGGCATACTAGTTGGACAAAGAGTTATTTCTCTTTTGGATACAGGTGCAACCCATAACTTTATTGATTCTCGGCTGGTGGAGAAGAGAGGCATTCAAACTCAGCAGTTTGAAGGAATTAGAGTTAAGGTTGCGGATGGGTACACTCTCAACTGCGCGAGGATGATTCCGGATTTGCCAATGAAACTCAACAATTTTGAGTTTAAGGCAGATTTTTATGTTGTGAACATGGGAGGTACAGATGTAGTTCTCGGCATGAAGTGGCTTCATGCAATAGGAGAGTTCACACTTAATTTACGTGAAATGGAGATTAAATTTAAAGTTGATGGCACAAATCATGTTCTCAAAGCCATCAAGGACAACAATGTAAAAGAAATTTCACTTAGGAGAATGGAACGTTTGATTCGGCATGACATGGTGGATTGGGCAGCAGAGTACAAGATAATGCCTTCACAGAAGGAGCAGCAAGATTCTTCTTATCATCCAGATGTTCAGGCACTCCGAATCAAACATGCAAAGGTTTTTAGTGCTATCCCACTAGGTAGACCTCCTGATAGAGGTATTGAGTATATTGTAGAATTGGAGGAGGGCACAAAACCTATCATGATCACTCCTTATCAGCACCCCAAATGTTTAAAAGATGAAATTGAAAAAACTATTAAAGAACTTTTAGCTATGGGGCACATTAGGCCGAGTAAGTCACCCTTTGCTTCATCAGTTGTTTTGGTGAAGAAAAAGGATGGTACACTTAGGATGTGTATTGACTACAGGATGCTCAACAGGAAGACTATTAAGAACAGGTATCCCATACCACAGATTGATGAGTTAATAGATGAGTTACATGGAGCTTGCTATTTCTCGAAGATTGATTTGAGGACTGGGTACCATCAAATCAGAGTCCGAGAGGAGGATATTGAGAAAACCGCATTCGATACCCTTTGTGGACATTATAATAGCGGTTTATGCCGGTTTAACCAACTCTATACATTTAGTCCACAATGAGCGAGTTTTCCATCTCGCGAAATTTGTTTTTGGTGTTCAACCGACGACATCTTGGTTTCTGGCCGGTCTTGGGAAGAACCCATAAGTTCACCTGGATCACGTGAGCATATTGGATGATAGGGGTGTTCTTATGCCAAAGGTAGTGTGCCTGGATTGTTTTTTTATACCGGGTCAATTCATATTGATGAAATTCATTATGGATCGAGAGAAAGTTCATGCTATCATTGATTGGCCTACACCTGAGACATTGACACAGCTTAGGGGGTTTGTAGGTCTATGCGCCTTCTACCGTTGGTTCGTTAGTGGTTTCTCGCGTCATGCAGCGCCATTGATAGATTTGACTAAGAAGGGAGCTTTTGTGTGGACACCTTTAGCACATGCGTGCTTTGATAAGTTTAAACTTCTCATGACTACATGTCCAGTTTTGGCATTACCAGACTTCACCAAGCCGTTTGAGTTACATTGTGATGCCAGCGTTGAGGGTATTGGGGCAATCATCATGCAGGACCGACATCCTATAGCTATCAAGAGCAGGAAGCTAAGAGGTCCTAAGAGGAGCTTTAGCATCTACGACAAGGAAATGTTGGCCATCATGCATGCCATGGCCAAGTTCAGGCAATATTTGGTTGGTAGTAAATTCTGTGTTAAAACCGATCACAATAGTCTGAAACATTTCCTAGGGCAGCGAGATTTGAATGAAAGACAACAGAAATGGGTCAACAAACTTCAATCCTATGATTTTGACATCTCCTATGTCAAGGGTACACAGAATGTGGTTGCTGATGCATTATCTCGCCGCCCACAATTGAGCTCCATTATAGAGATTGCAGAGGACTGGAGACACATGATAGTTGTGGAGTATGCTAAGAACCCATGGGCTTCTAGCATAGTGGATGGGACAGTATAGGATGGCAGATACTCACTTGTAGATGATCTGATCATTTACAAAAGGAGGATATTTCTAGTCCCAGGTTCTGAGATGAGGGACAGGGTATTGAGATCATTTCACGATTCACCTATTGCAGGACATCTCGGTTACTTTAAGACCTACATGCAGGTACGGGAGAGATTCTCTTGGAAAGGTCTCAAGTCATTTGTTCTTCAATATGTTAGGGAATGCCTTGTTTGTCAGCAGAACAAGCAAGAACATACATACCCTGCAGGATTACTTCAACCGCTTCATATTCCTGAGAGGAAGTGGGAATGCTTGTTGATGGACTTCATTACGGGTTTGCTGAAAGCTCAAGGGAAGGACAACATTTTTGTGGTAGTAGATAGATTGATGAAGTATGCTCATTTCTTCCCAATCACTACTACTCACACAGCTACACAGGTGGTAGACTTGTTTTTCCGAGAGGTATTCAGGTTGCACGGTTTGCCTCGGAGCATAGTCAGTGATAGAGATAGTAGGTTTATGAGTAACTTCTGGCAGGAGTTATTCAAACTTTGTGGGATAGAACTCACTCCGAGCCCCAGTTACCACCCACAGACAGATGGGCAGACTGAGATAGTCAACAAATGGGTGGAGGGATACTTGAGGAATTATAGTTCAGGGCAGCAAAAGGCATGGGTGAAGTGGTTATACCTTTGTGAGTATTACTACAATACCACTCATCACATGAGTATTCAGATGACACCTTACCGAGCGTTGTATGGATATGATGCTCCGAGGTTTCTAGATTTGTTGCTGAGTGACAGTAGAGTACCTAGTCTTTGTAATGCAGGAGAACGGGACATTATGAACACTCAAAGACATTGACTCAAAATCAACAAAGCAATATCGCGATCAGCGGCGAGTAGGCGATCTTTGAATTGATGATTTAGTGTATTTGATATAGCCTTATAGGCGGTCACCTTAAATGAAGAGGCGTGTCGAAAAAACTCCACGATACTATGGACCGATGAGGTTGTCGGGCGTGTTGGTAGAGTAAAGCATGAGTTCGTCTACGATTAAGACGATGGGACTGCAATGTGTTCCGTAATGGCGCTTTCAAAAAAGCGTTGGGACGACTCGCCGAGATTTACACCACCTTGGATGATGAGGAAGTTGATTTTGTGCGAGGCCATTACGGACGTCATCTTCCGGGCTGGGTTATTGGGGAATATACGGTGAGGCTGAAAGATGCCGCCGTGAGAGAGGATGCTACTTGCGGGAGAGTGATAGTATTCGCCCGACGCTCGGCGTTTTGCTTGTGAACCGTAAATTCCGGGAAGGCGAACTATGATGTCCGCTCTGATGCGATTCACCGAGGGCGATTATTGCCAACCTATTCGCAGCCATTCCATTTGGATTAGTTAGAGATGCGATGGCATTTTACGGAGGTTTGTCATTCTCATTTAGAGCTGTTGATTGGCTCGCAGCCGGTATAGCGATTCGGGGTTGTGACTTAAAGCGACGCGAAAATATATGGAGTTTAGAGGGGTATGGATTTTTTAAGTGGTTGAGTTCAATTATTTAACTTAGCAGCTTTATTATAAAAGTCAAATTATAAAAATATTATATCATAAATATTTCATAAAGTGATTTAAAATTAAATCACTTAAACATAAAAGTGTAAGTAAACTTAAACAATGAAAAGGTGATTTAAATTTAAAATATTTAAATGAGCTCAAATGGTGTCACTTTTCTTGAAAGTGTTGCCTTTTGGAATATAAGGCAATTTTGGCAAATAAAACTCATTCATTGATTATTTGACTTTGCCATTGTTATTTCTCTGTGCTATTCTCTGAGACAAGGGTTTGAGCATTTCTGCCATTGGAGAACGAGATTCTCTTCAGTGGTGAGCATTTTTGAGACTGTGAGGGACCAGTCGAAATAGTGCATCTGTGAGGGCTTCATTCAGAAGTTCTATTGAGCTTTATCAGAAATTATTGTTGAGTTTTACCAGTTTGCAATAAGTAAGAGAGGTTCTACACCAGAGGCATCCTCTTCAGCAATTCTGCAGCTTCCAGTACTTGCTCTTCAGCATCTTACTTGGGCCATACCATTTACCTTGGGAAATGTGCCATCTAAAGGCTAGGCGTGTGAAGTAGCTTGCTAAAACGCCTTTCTTCTTGGCATGTTCTGTGTTCCTTTGGTGGCGCCTATCCTTGGCAATGTCTTTCCTCCAGTTTCCAGGTGGGAGAAAGCAAATCTGGAGCCTAGGCATGCTATTCATCAGGTTTCAGCACTTCTTGCCTGTCAAGTGCATTATCTTTCTTATTTAATTATTTTGGAGAGATTCGGGTATGCTCATTGTTCCTGATCTGTTTGTAATTGATGAATAATGCCTATTTCAAAAGTTCTTTCAATTATCTAGTGTGATTTTTAGTTTAATATCAATATATGCATGGCGTACCTTCTACAGGGTTTGAGTTGGAGCCAGTTGGGCTCATCACAAAAATATAATTAAGTTTAATGAATGGTCAAAAGGCATGAAATGGAGAGTTGTGACTCCCTCAAACATGAGATATAAAAGGGTGAAGAGTTCATTTGAAAAAAAAGGAGGAAAGAAGAAGGGAGCATAGGAGTCAAGGAGGGATTAAGGGAAGAAGAAAGGAATGGGAAGAAAATAAGGAAGTGACTCTTTCAAAGGGCAGAAATTATGAATGGTTGTACTCTTTCAAGGGGTGGTAATTGTGAAAGGTTGCTACTCTTGCAAAGGGCAGACATGATGAAGAGGCGTGACTTCTCCCCTACATTGGAAGATATAAAGGGAGGAAGGTTTCATTTGAGGAGGACATGCAAGAGAGATCAATTTGGAAAAATAATTTATTATTCTAAAAAAGGCAACAATGAAGGGTGGTGACTCAATTCTTATGAAAGTGGTGACTCTTTCACCAATAAAGTATAAAAGAGAAATCATTCGAAGCATTCAAGGATCACTTATCAATCATCACTCACCAATGCATCAAATCAGCACTCATTCAATCATCACTCAATCCATCAAATCAATCATCAATTGTCAAATCAAGCAAACAATCAATCAGCAAATCATCATCATAAATTGTCAATTCATTCAATTAATCAAACATACAAACATCCTTCATTCAAACATCAACTATTCAAGCATCAATCATTCTAGCCTCGAATCATTCAAATATCAATAATTAAGACAATCATTCAAATATCAATCACTAAGACATCAATCATTCAAGGCATCAATAAGTAATTGAAAGAATTCAAAAATCAAATTGAAGGATAATTTTAGAATATAAATTAAGAACAAGCATATATATATATATACATATATTGTAGAAATTAAGTTATTGCAACCATGTTTGGAACCAGTGCGAAATGTTTGATAGGGAGATGCAGCAGTACTGGTTCCCTCATCAAGTACTCCAACCCCAAGATGGATGTGCCAATACCTGGGGCCAAGGGGCCGAATGTCTTGAAGGCTCATTCCATGCCCTTGGGCTTGATTGAGTAGGACAGGCTCTCGACGTCCTATCATGCTTTCCCATCGAATTCTTAATATGGTTGGCTATTGGAAATAAGCTATGAAATGGATCCAAATGTATTTGGAATGGCTATTGCTTTAATTGGATTTCAATATGAATAATGTTTATGTGATATCATTATGCCTACTAATGTTTAATAAAAATAGATTTTATCATGGCTTATGATTTAATGTCAATCTCCAGTGACTAATATGGTGTGCAAGATCTGAACCAAGATTTATCTTATAAAGGGCATTTCAATTCGTAAATTTATACTCTTAAATGTATTACATTTCTTATTTTGATTGGAATTGTGGTTTTAGGGAAAAATTTAGGAATATCCCCAAAGGGGACATTACAAAAATGTGAGAGTTATGCTCCAGCCACATGTGCCAGCAAAATAAAGGTTGTTGTCACTGACTGTATGAATACGAAAGAATCGTTATCCTCAATTTTCTTTGAGGAATGCCTCTAGGAAAATATACTTAAAAGTTGTAGTCTGACAAGTGGAATGTGGCATCCTCTAGGGGCCCTTGTAAAAGGCAACATCTATGTTGTCTTTAGACAACTAAGAGGAAACTCAAGATGTTTTCAAGGTGGGATGCCGAGTAAAATAAAGGGAGCACCATGACCTGCAAGCTCCCCAAAAATAAATGCCATAGATGAAATGGAAATACATGCACTTTGTACTGCCAATTTCAGCCAATGACAAATCTCAAAAGTGGACAAGCTCACTTGGCAATGTGCCTTAACATAGTATAAGATTAAGGTTACACAGCATGACCAAAAAAACAGCAACAAGTTTTATATCCTCCAGAAGAATGAAAAGTCTACTACATCATGGAAAGAGGACATATTCTCTGAATGTTTAGGATGATCTTGTTGAGAAGGATTGAGAACCAGGGAAAAAATGCCATCTACATTTGTGTCCAAATAATTTTTTTAACTTTAGTGAACATAATATCGTATTATTGGCTCTCAAATACTAAGTTTTTATAAACTGGATGTAATGTCGTATTAGTAGTACATATTTGATATTTGAATTTTATATAAAGCTGAAAGAGAATAAGTGAGATAATCATATTCATGCAATAACTTACAACCATGTCTTCAAGATGTGTAATGATAGGCACATACTAGCATTTTTAATTAAAAATGTTGTATACATACAATTTGAAATTAAACAATATAAGAAAATGTAGCTGTAACTATGTCCATTTAGGTTGTGTACTAGTTAATATTGTGAGTAGCTTTTATTCATAGTTTAGTCTTTGCCTCTCCTGTATGATAAGAGGATACTCTTGAGTACATGCTGTCTCAGTTTGGTAGGGTTGACAAATACTCTGGATCTCTGCTTTGAAGCATCAATTAGATTCTGATCTCCTAGCAGCTAATCCAACATTTGATGTGACTGTGTTCTATGATGCTAGATTCTTGCAATTCCAGCAGTCCCGTTGACAATGTCTGCAGCAGTCCCGTTGACAATGTCTGCAGGTCTACTCTTTGGCAATGTGACAGGCACCATTATTGTCTCTATTAGTGGAACGGTATGACAATTTTGTGGCTGCCCAAAACAAGTGATTCTATTCTTCATAATTAATTTAGTCTAATATTGTACTTATCCATTTAACTGTCATTGTTAATGTGATTGTAGATTGCGGCCACTGTGTCTTTTTTAATTGCTAGATACTTTGCTCGGGAACGGATTATGAAGCTAGTAGAAGGAAACAAGAAATTCACTGCAATTGACAAAGCCATAGGAGAAAATGGATTTCGTGTGGTTACTTTGCTGCGGCTGAGTCCCTTGCTCCCATTCTCACTTGGAAACTACCTTTATGGTCTGACTTCAGTGCAGCTTTTTCCCTATGTTCTTGGCAGGTATTTTTCTCTACTTTCTAGAAGGAGATGATGTATATCATATTTCCTGTGAAGGATCAGCTGAATAGTATTCTGTCTTTGCTGAATTGGATTCTTTCATAGTATTGTGAAAAAAGCAACTTTATCAAATCAGAAAAATTCTGAAAATTTTGTACTGTTTTTATTCAAGTTGAAATACAGTGAAAGAAATGAACATAAGCCCTGGACAAGCTATGCGACATATATCAATATAAGTTTAACTTTTTTGAAGTGTGTTTGATGGTATTCAAATAACTTTTTCCAGATAAAACCCAGATGATCAAGCCTAAAATTTTTAGAAAATCTGTCTGATCGAATTAACTCTGAAGTAAATCCAAATCAGTAAGCCTAAAACATTCTATAATCTGCCTAGTGTAAACATGGTTAAAGATCTTAAACAGGCAGTCTTCTAGATATTTATTACACATTGGATTTGCAATTCTTGAAAAAAAGGGTCAGAAAGAATAACGTAAGATGATACCAATTTTGGATTTTTTTAAGCCTTAGATACCAATTTTGGATTTTTTTAAGCCCTAGATACCAATTTTGGATTTTTTTAACCAAATCCTGCCAGAACTGGATTGTTTTGAACCCACTGGATTTGCCCAATTAGGTCCAGAATTTTAATTCGTATAGAAATTATCTTTTTTTTTGAAAATTCTGGATTTCCAATTTTTTTGACTTTCCCCAAAATTGAATTTTTTTCATACATGGTAACTAGGTAAATTCAGCATTCTATTGCAACAAAAATCACAATGATATGAATATTGTTTTGGGAATGTATGCTTATTTGATATTTCACTTGTGATATGCATATACTTACTTCTTTGGTATCTTCTTTGCATTTTTGAACTAGAGGGCTCTTGTGTGGTAGCTTTTGTGTATTTTTTAATATGCAAAGTTTGTCAAGTCATGACTCTGAGTCAAAATTTGGCCTATTGAGTTTTTGAACTGTGTAAAACAAATAGAGAAAATCCTAAAAAGTGTTTTACGAAGTACTTAATGACATCATTTTCTTGTCTTACTGTCCATGGGTGTTGACAGATGCCCGTGTTGAATTTGTTGGCCAACATGGACGCTTGGTGTTGTAGGATTGAGATTCAGAGAATTCTGTTTAGTGTTGAGCAAATTGTATGCAATAATGTGTGATTTGTGTGATTCGTGGAATGATTTCAGCACTACTAGGAATGATTTTTGTGAGCTTGGGAGTTTGTGTTGAGGTGGCAGCTGCAAGTCTGAGTAAGTGGGCTTTGCCCTTGGGAGTATATTGAGATGACTTGGCAATTGCCATAGATGGCTATAGGAGGCATTCATTGCTATTGTAACAAACTTTAGGTTTTCTATCTTTATTTATTTGTGGGCAGCTTTAGTTTGTTTACAAGTCTCTTGTTTTTGTTTTTAAAATTTTAGGTTTTGTGTTTTATTATTATTTTTGTAATAACCTCCCAATTAATCACTAATAAAGTATATAAATTATTGAATAATTACTTAAGAAGGCACTCATTAACAAAAGATTTGATTTCCTAACTGCTACTATTATCACAAGTCTATCTACAATTTATGTAGCATCTTTAAAACTCAAATCAAATCACCCTAATTGTAGTCATGCGCTTCCATAACAATTTTCAAAATTGCAACGGACAATTTATTCAAATAAGTAAATGCAATAACACTTAATTAAATTTTTTTTTTCTTACATATAAAATGATTCTAATGTAGATCAAATCTAAAGGAGTTAAATAGTTGATTAAATTTTTTTCTTACATATAAAATGATTCTACAACTATATTACCTTTATCATATCATTATCACAAATCTACTTACAATATCTTGGCATAGGTATGAAATTTGAATCATAATAAGTTACAGCTGCTAGTAGGCATATTTGAAATCAGATTAATAACATATGCAACCAATCTAAGTATAACAACCACGCTCTCGTAACAATTAAAAACTATCGTGTTGTAAATAATGAATTTACACAACTGAATAAATAAGACACGAAATAAAAATATATCACCATTTGCATTATTGAATATATATACCATTTACTTCTATAACTAAAAGTGGTAAGGAGAGAGAGCATCATGAAGGTGATATCCACCCTACCACGAAGCATTAGCATCCTTGTGCTACTCCACTAGAGAAGCCCAACCCATCATAAGGATCTAGCAATGTGTGGCCAATATGCATGATGGAATCCAATTCACTATGTGAAACACTATCAAGCTAGCATACCTACATGCTAATGCAATGCATATCTTATGCATTCATCCATTGTACACATTTACATGGAGATAATGTAAGACACTCCAAACAATGCATTTATGAAGGTGATCAATGACAATCAAGGTTCTTAGTATATATAGAATGTTTTCACCATCTCACTTACTCTAACTGACCACCTACAAGAATAACTAAACAATATCTCCAAAGGATATGCCCATACTAGAATTGGTTCAAGTAATAAGCTCTCAGGGCAATAACATTTATCAAGTAACCATGATAACAATTCATAATATAATCATTGCTCCCAAATTCACTTACTTGATAGAGGAAACAATGTGTCTTACCTCACTTTCTAACTCCTCACACCTAGACCCCTTTCTAGAAATTTGTGGGAGGACTAATATTATTCAATATGTTCACCTATTACAAAATAATATATTTAAATATTGTGAGCACACCTATTGAATTGCATATCTTCATCATACAATCACTTATCAATTTTCAGCCTGTTAATTGCAGCAAAAGAAGACAGCATTTAAAGAGGCATAACTTTTACGTTATTGGGTCAAATTCGAAACTTCAATATGTTTCGGAAAGGTGGAAGAATGGCAATCAAAACCCAGAAATGTTTTTGCAAGGATCCCAACCATGTAAGAGCAGTTTGGTCTGCAATCAGCTCACTAGATTTCCCAAAACAGCAGTATAATAATAGGACAGTCTTGTTATTTAAAAACTAATGCTTCAAGCTCCACTCGGAATCATGGAGCCAAGGGTTACAAAATCTTATCAAATATAATTCAACCCATTTATTGGCCTATTTGTTCATCAAACCTATTTTATAAAGGTTTATGCTAGCTCAAACAAGTGTTTGCAAAATCTGTAAAATTCTATGATAGACAAACTCATTCTTGCATACTTCCCAAATAAGTCCTAAGATACAGTATTTACATTATTTGCTTCTTGAAAGTTTACATTGTATTATCACTTCCAAGTAGTTAAAATTATTGCAACTTCACACTCTGTTGCCTAATATAATTAGTATGCAGTTATAGTATAGATCAAAAACATGGTTTTAAACAACTATTAGTTTAAATTCTGCATCAGATGCGTATGATAAGATCTATAACAAATAACCAAGTCTTCGCAATAATTGAAAACAATACCATCGAGATGTGCTACTGGAGATTAGAGTACTATTGACACAGCCAATGCTTTATTTGAGCATCTCTGATTAACAATCACCATTTAGTTTATATTACAGAGACAATTTTTGGTAGGATTAACTTGTAGAATTTGCTTTGAATTTCATATGTATGAATTTAGTGATGAAGATGGCAGTCTTTCCAAATATTGTCTATTCATCCCAGGTTGTCCCTCTTTCCTTTAAAATATAAAACCAAATTGCATCTGTGTTCTTCAACAATTGCAAATCCTCACTGGATTAGTATCTCTCACCTATACCTGAGTTAAGTAACTTTTCAGTGCTCTATTTTTTTTATTGCTATTCTAATAGTTCTTATATTGTTGCCAGTCTGGTTGGATTAAAGTGTTGTCAGGTTCTATTGATTTTTCACTCAATATTTTGCTGTTAACCCTTAACATTTCATCAAACAGTTGCATGAAATAGAGATGCAGAGCTTCTAATTTGCTAATTTGAAGGTTTTGACAACATATTAACAAAAGACTGCAAATTGAAATTTGGGACACAACCAAGTGATTCCAATGATCTGTTTGCTGTTATAGAAGATTTAAAAAAAAAAGCTTGTAGTCTTGTGGTTTGCAACAGAAAACAAGGCATATAGTGCAAAATTAAAAATTCTGACCTATTATCAAGTCCAACTGCTCACTCTGTATATGGCTGTAGCATCAATGAACAGCTGATAAAAAAAAAATCTAACATGATATCACCCAGCAATACCTATTTGAAGAGAGCCAATTCTTGCTTAAACTTCCACGACAGATATAGGTACGAATCAATTAAATTTTGCAGGTCCTCTTATTCCCATTTCCAACTCCAAACTGTGATGCTATCGGCCAGCTAACTTATGTTTCCAAATCCCATTCCCCCCGCTTTCATTCCTTCTTCCCCACTTTCTAATGAAGAGTGCTAAAATTGGTGGTTTAGCTTACTCAAAGGCGTTGTGCCTCCTCCAAAGTCCACGGCTTCCTAGAATCTTTAGACCAAAGCAACTTGACAGGCTGTTGTACCCCAAAATTAAAATTTTTGTTACACTTAGACATTTTGAAGAAATGAGTAAAAGTCTTGTCAAAACAATGAAAAGAGTCAAAATTTGGGTGTGCGTGTCTTGCATGGAGGGTTAAAATACAAATTTTTCAAATTCTGACGATCTGGGTCTGCTAAGAGCAGCTTAACCTACAAAACCCAGATCTCAGTTTTCATCCCTAAATTTTAGGAAAACTGCTATTTTTAGAAATTTTCTCGAAATAGTAAAGTTTTCATTTTTCTGCTCTTTCGAAACGGATAATCGCAAAATTTTCTAAAAATAGAAAATTTCTACAAAGTTATCCCACAGAACCGAACCGATTTTACTGCCTGCAAAATGTATCAAATGGTGCAGCCAACTTTAAAATAATCAGTTTGCCCTACTGGGTATTCACTTTTTTGGCATATCTGGAGTTCTCAAGTCATCAATGGAGGTCATCCGACTGCCAGGCGTCAATTTCAGCATTCAAATTTCCGGCAGAAGGTGAAACGATGAACATGCACGAAGAACGAGGAAGAAGATTGAAAAATCTTGGAAATTTTCTAACACTGCTGAAAGTGGGCGCCCCTGTTGAAGAAAGGCGCCCACCTTTTTAGGGCATCAGATGAAGGAATTAGGGTTACGGTCTCCAATGAAAGTTGTTCACTGTTCAGTCAAATTCGCGATGGATATCCCCGTCAGAACATCCGACAATCCAGTCTCCGAAAATTCAAGTCAAAGTGGAAGGTATAAAATGAAGATCTGAAACTTGAAGATAAAAATTGAGAAATTTTCTAAGTCTGGAGAAACTGGGCGCCCTAAGTGAAGAAAGGCGCCCAACTTTTCAGGGGTGCAAACAGAGGAATTTGCAGTCGAAGCTATAACGGGATGTCTTCAGAATTCAACTGGCTTCGCAGTGAGCTATTTAGCACGACAAACGGAGCTCGCAGTCATCAGATTCAAAAGGCTGAACAGAAGGTCCGATGACAGTTGAAAAGAGAAATCTAAAAGCAAAGGTGAAAAAGGTGAAAAATAAACTAAGTGTTAGTAAACTGGGCGCCCCCAGTCAAGATAGGCGCCCAACCTTTTGAAGGGTGAAAGTTCACTTTTTGGCAAACGTGTCTCCAGAAGACCCCTCTTCATTCTCCGTCAGCTTCGCGATGAGCACAAACATTCAGCAATCCGATGCCCAAAGCTCAAGATTTAACGAAATCATCTGTAGAAGAGAGGATAATGAAGAACTTGGAAATTAGAAAAAATGGCTAACACTGAAGAAACTGGGCGCCCCTAGAAGGAAAAGCCTCCCGTGAATTCGGAGGTCGAAATCAAGTTTTTAGCCAAAGGTGCCTCCAGAACGTCTTTTTCAGAATCAGTCAGGCTTCGCCGTGAATCACTCAGCTCGTCTGTCGGGTTGATCTGTCAACGGGAAATCAGAGGCAAAGGGGCATGTTAAAATGGAGAAAAGTTGAAAAAGTGGAAATTTTGACCAAGTCTGGTGAAGTTGAGCGCCCCTTTTGAAGAAAGGCGCCCAAATCTTCATGCCTTAGAAGATTTTTGAAGATTTCTAAAATTTCAAAATTGTGAGAAGAAGAAGATGGCGTCCAAACTGAGAAGATAAGATTTAGGGTTTTGAAATAAAAGCAGAAAAGAAAGCAAAACCTAAATCAGACCCTAAGTCTATTTAATACCTCTTTTCAATGTATTGTTCATTATTTTTGCAGGTAGCATCCAGAGGAGAAAGTTGGAGCAGCAAGTTTGAGAAATTTTTGTGATTAAAGAATTCATAGTTGCTGGTTTTACATCAGATTTTTCAGACTAGCAAGCATAAACCCTTGCTTTTTCAAGCTTTTTGTTCCAGAAGATCAAGTTTTTCAAACAGGAAGCCAAGGCTTTCAATTTTTCAGTCATCTGGGTCTTTTTGCCTCCACCTTCTGAAGATTTTTTCAAGAAACTTCATCAAGTTGCAGCAAGTGCTTTTATCTTGCATGTCAGTGAAAACCTCAGAGCATTCATATTTCAACCATCTGGGTCCTTTCCAATCAGTCTTCTGAAGAAAACCCATATCGCAGTTTTTTTTTTGAAAACCTAGGGTTGGCTGCTTTTTCGATCAAACGTCAGGGTTTTACAAATCTAATCAACTGGGTCCATTTCTAATGATATTCTGAACAAAACCCAGATGCCAGCTTTTTTCAGGAAAAATTGAAGAAATTAGGGTTTGCTGCTTTTTCAGTCAAAGTTCAAGATTTTCGAAAACGGACGATCTGGGTTGTCTTGCATTGATATTCTGAACAAAACCCATATCTCAGAAAAATTCTCAAAAAATTCGTCCGTCGAAGCATAAAAATCAGCATTCTAAAAATAGAAATTGCACAAGACTTGTCTGAACCAAGGCGAGTTTACAGTCATTCTTCAAGTTTTCTGAAATGGAATACACTCCTAATGTCTTCAAGTCAGAATCAGCCCTCTTTCATAATTACATCAAAACAGCTGAGACAGACTTGCATCATATCAAGCCGGTGTTCGATCTATATCCCTTGGAGAGAGCAGGCAATACTTCAATCAAGAACCTGGGTCATTCTGGACTCCTCGCAGCAGCGTCTATTCCTATATCAGTTCAGAGCCTTGAGTTCGTAATCGCTTGCATTAAACATTACAACCCGGCTACTAGGGAGATCCAGTCAGCAGATGGCAGGTTGATTTGCAGTCTAAAGCCTGACATGGTTGAGAAGTGTTTTTCCATTCCCCCATGGCCTGAAAGTGTAACTCTTTCGAGGGATGAATGTGAAAAGATGTGGAATACGCATAAGGACAAATACAGCAAGAAGATTGCACAGAGATGGATGAAAGAAAAACATAAGACATTGCCCAAGAATGTCGGGCGAGGGGAGTTCAAGGACGAGGTTGCTATCATCATCACTTTGCTCAACAGGGTCACTGGTTCAGAAGATGCCACCAAGTTCCAACCTTGGATGTTTTATGCCATACCTCACATTATGAAAAAGACTGAGTTTTATGATTGGCCTACTTTGATAAGTGACTGCCTACATCAGCAAATAACAGAGTATTTTCAATTTCATGTATTCCACATGGTGTCATATCTAGTCTATTTGGTGGCCTATCAAGTCAATTCAGAGGATTGAACACCGAGGGGTCATTGAGCGTTCAACACATATATAATTATTATCCCCAGTTGGAATTCACAAAGTCGTTGCACCACTACAAAAGGGTGAACGAGGCATTCTTGATGTACACGGTGCGTGACTTAGACAATGAATTGCACGTCCGCATCTCTTCAGTTGCCAGGGCAGCAATGGCCGAATGGGCAGATTGGTTTATACAGTTTCCTACCTTTACCTATCTCAGGGTTTATGGTTATTCAGGTGCCCCGCTCATGTTGCCAAGGTATCCGTCAGACGAGGTCATCTTCATGGAATTCTTGAGGCAAGCTCACGGTGTTCATACAGTCTTGAGAAATAGAAAGAAACCCTCTCTTCATTTTCCATTAGGGTTGGGTATTTATACATGCAGGACTGCTACAGATGCCAAGACAATTGGAGAAGAGTTAGATAAATTTGGTCTAAAATCCTACAGTGAGAGGCGGTCATTTGATCCTCATGGTGTCTACGCTGCCCGGTTGGAGAAGAACTACAATCACATACCCGCACTTGAAGACTTTTGGGCTAACTGTGCAGATGAGTTTGAAGTGCGAAAGCGTAGTTACAGCAGGTTGACTCTCCATCAGATGAAAGACTGTTTGAATGAAGATATTGAAGGACTCTCCGATGATGATGAAGATGTGCTTCTACCAATGTACACTCAGAAAAGAATCGAGGATCAGCCTCTTCCACAAGTTAATTGGGCAAACAAGGAATCTCTTTCAGTTGAAGACAGAACAAAACAAGTTGTGGAGTATAGTAAGGTTTTCCTAGTGCTTAAAAGGAAGAACTCTATTCCGGTAGCAGAGCCGCCAAGGATAATTCCCTCTTCTTCCACAGCACAGTCAAAAGGAAAGGGTAAAAGTCAGTCTCAAGATGGCATCAAAGGCAGTAGATCGAATAAAAATGTAAGAAGAAGGATGGATTTCTCAGGCATAGTCATACAGGAACAGCCTACAATTGATTCAGAAGTTCCTCTTGACAAGCCCATACCTCACAATGAAGCAGAGGAGCCGCCTTCAACACATGTCCCTGTACCTTTGACAGGTTCGTCACCAATTCATATTGATCTTGATATCGAAGATGATGAAGAGATTGCAGCAGTACCTCCTGAGGCAGTTAGTAAAGATACTACGGTGTCTTGGCTTGAGAACTCCTTAGGAAGGGTTAGGAGAAGACCTTCATATCAAGTGAGTGTTGATGATCTCGATAACATTTATCAGGAACCTCCTAAGAAGAAGGCAAAGAAGCAAGTTCATTTTGATAGGAATCCCGATAACGAGATTGTCATAGAGACTGCGGTGCCCCCAGAAGATAAGAATAGGGATGAGGTAAACATGGATGATTTTGTCATGGTCAAGGCTAATCTCGGTAGAAATACCAGACATGCAGATTTGAGTCTCTTCAAAGTTGTATCTGAAAACCTTCATGAAAGAGTGTTAAAAGACGGAGAAGACAAGGCAGCCCTCAAGGCTGAAAATCAGCAGCTTAAGCTTTTTATTTCTAACCTTGCTCGTGGTTCTTCACAAACAACTCAGTTGCTGCCCCAGGTCTTAGAGACACCAGCTGATCATCATCAGTTAAGACAGCTGGTCATATGTGGGAAAGAGACTCAGGAGTGGATCGAGAGCTTCATTGTCAGAGGAAAGGAGATCTTGGCTCAGATGTTCCAGTTGAGAGAAAACGCTCATGAACTTCGTCAAGGCATCCAGGGATTTGAACAAACATTGGCTGAAGTAAAACCTAGGCATGAGATTATCATTGCTGATTTAGACACAGCCTACAGTTCAGCGGTTTCAAAGGAGCACAAAAGGAAATCCTTGCTTGGAGAGAGCGTCATGTTTTCAAAATTAAAACTTATGAGAGAATATCTGAAGAATTCATCACCTACAGACAAAGGGTGGTTGAAGCTCTCCTTTTCATCAGCGAATTTGTCATAGAGATCCCCTCTCAGTACAGTCTTGAGGATGGTTTTTACGTCGGGCTTGAGGAAGTGCAAAATCAGTTCCAGAATGTTGTTCATAGTTGCAGCCCAGTTGGTGGAAGGATAGGTCATGTTTCAATGATGTCAGCAAAGTTCAATAAAGCGGCCAATGAGATTGAAGATTTCCAGAGATCTATTGCAGATGCCGAAGATATTCTTGAAAAGCGGTGTTTTGCTGTTGATGGTATAGATGCACCGAACCGGGACACAATCTCAAACTTCCTAGCGGATGTGATCGAGCTTTAAAGCAGCTTTCTTCTAGAAGCTTTCTTTTCCGCTTTCTTTCTATTCTTGGAATAATCCTTATCCATTCTTTGAGGATAGAAAGAAGATAAGATGTAATAGTTGGCAGTTCCCGCTTTTTCTGCTTTTTAGGGTTTCTTCTTTCTAGATTTAGTAATAAAGCTTGCTTGCTGAGCAAGCCCTAGATTGTGAAAGCAAGGAGATTTTAGGGTTCCCTACTCCTCTGCTTGTCTATAAATAAGAGCCTTTGCTCATTTAGTTTTTTAACGGTTATTGTCATAGCAAATTGCGAGCCTGCATTGCAGCAAGTTGTTATTCAGTTTCAGTTCACTTAGTTAGAACCGTGCTAGTGAGAACAAAACGCTGAGCCTATTGTGCCTTCTATTTGTTGCTCAAGTATTGTTCATTTGTATTGTGATAAGCAAATTGTTGAGCCTCTTTAGCCAACAAGGAGTTAGTAAGATTGCTGTTTTCTATTGTGTTAAGAATAAGTTTGCAAGCCTCCTTAGCTGCAATTTCTTGTTCAAGGCATGTTAGAAGGGAGTTTTTGTTTCAGAGATTTGAGTAATAAAATCATGAGCCTCTTTTGCCTTGGTCGAAAATCTCAGATTTCCGTGATCTATGTTACGCTTTTATGATCTTTATTTCAGCTTACAGTGAAGTGTGTAGGTGTTTGTTGGAAGAAAGATTATTGAAGTATTTTTGTCAGAGAATCTACCTTGTTAATTTCTAACTTCTCTTGCTCTGCTATTACTTGAGAGGTTAGGAACGTCTTTAGTCTAGGTTAGTCGTAGTTGAAATTCTTATCAGAAAATCTCAGCTGCGGCGTTTGTGTTTAAAAAACCTTGTGCTCTAAGCTGATCCAAAAAGATAGGCAACTTAGTTTTAGTTTACTTTCTTTCAAACACCATCAGCAAGAGGGAGCTTCCCCTCCTAATTTGAAGAGCAGTTTATCTGTGCATAGCTGTCCGTTTTCAAATCCGCATTCCAGAGGTGCGAATTTAAACGCCAACACAGGCGTAAGCCAAATGCCTCCCCTTTGCTAGCATCTAGCCACAGGACTTTCATGCAAATTGTGGAAACATAGTTAAGGCACGTGGAGGAAGGTTTATTTACTATTTCTTTTTAAATAAATTTGGCACTTTCCCTTACTAAAATAAACATATTGTCATATATATATTTTTAATTTATTTAATTTTCCTTATAAACAATCTTTAAATAAAATAGAAAGTAATTTACAATATATTTATTAAATATAATACTATTTATTAATAGTATTAAATTTATTTATTTATTAATAATAATTAAACCGATAATATAGGATAAATTATATTTTACGAATCTACTATTGCTCCGAAATGGCGCTCTTTGCTCCGCCAAAAATTTCCGCAACTCCTGCGCCCTCCACAACCTCTGCGAATTCGGAATTGGATTTTGGTGCGCCTTCTTCTTTGACGAGCCAAGGTCGGCTTGATTTTGTGGGTGTGTCGACGCGTACTGCTTGCCCTAATGCGGATTCTAGGGCTCCTCTGGCTATGCGTGTGCCTTCGAGTAATGAGGAATCTGGTTCTCTGTTGGTCTCAAGGGACTCGGGGGATGATGGTCAATGTCTGGTTATTGGTGGTATGCCAACAACGGTTTCTCCTTCTCCGTCTGCGACGATTGGCACTCTGAATATGGGTTTTGGCTGTGTGGCTGGGGGAGGCTCAAAGAAGAGTTTTGCGGATGCACTAACTGAGCGCCCCCCCTCTCAGCGATGCGATCTCCCAGTGACTGTGGGTAACCTGGGTTCGTGGGTTTCTGGTGTGGCCCCTCCTAGGCATATGCCCGATACCCTTTTGTCCTTTGGAGGCTCTCCTGTGAGCCCTCCCTTTGCTGTTCGGCATTCGACCTCTGCCCCTGAGATTTGCCTTGATGAATTAGCTTGCGACAGGGAAGAATTTTTGGTGGAACATGCCCTAATTTGTCGTTTTATGAAGGTTTGGCCTAAACTCTGTGACCTTCATTCATGGATCGAGGCAAATTGGAAAGACTATCTCGAAGACAAAATCAATATATACCCATGTGCGAAAGGTTTTTTTATCTTAGAATTTGAATCTGTGGATGACAAAGAAATGGTGCTCAACACTGGCCTGTGGCTTCTCCATGGCAATTTTTTGTGCATGAAGCCCTGGTTCCCTTCTTTTGATCCACGTACAGATACTTTTTCAACAACATTTTTGTGGGTCCGTTTACCCTACCTCCCCTTACAATTCTGGGAAATTGGTTGTCTGAAGGCGATCGACAATGGTTTGGGGAAATATCACGGCCTCTTAAAGGAGACAATCAACTATGAAAACTTGACGTTTGCTCGTTTATGTGTTGAGATGGATGTATCAAAAGGTCTTCCGGCAGATATATATCTCAAAGTTGGAAAGAGATGCTGGTGTCAGCCAATAGATTATGAAAAGATAGCATT
This sequence comes from Sequoia sempervirens, assembly GCA_007258455.2. Classification (NCBI taxonomy): domain Eukaryota; kingdom Viridiplantae; phylum Streptophyta; class Pinopsida; order Cupressales; family Cupressaceae; genus Sequoia; species Sequoia sempervirens. The sequence continues at coordinate 5,313,043 of VDFB02000011.1, forward strand.
TAGGTGCAGATTTTGCTTTGCCACAGACCATGGTTCTGCTCAATGTCGACGAAGACATGCTGGGGTGCATGCCAATGATGCTCCTATTCGCAAACCCTCATGGTGGGAAGGTGCTAATTCATGCCACTATGCCATTTCTCCTCCTACAAAGATTGGAACTCCTCCCACTCCTACTTCTCAGAGCTCGGTTCCTCCTCCGTCCCACAACTTGAAGGATGCTTGCACGACAGATTCTCCCCTTTCATTGGTGGAGGCCAACACTTTATCTTCCTCTCATGAGCCCGCTTCGCAAGATAAATGTTTGGAAGTTTGCATTGCCAATGTTCACATGTCTTCTCCAAAAAGCACACAACCGAGCCTCCTTGGTAAGGATGAGGTCTCCACCTTTTCTCTTGCTGCCACTTGCAATGATGCAGTGAAGTTTGGGCATGAGTGTACCAATCCTTATACAACCTCTGAGTCAGAACAGGATTGGACTAAAGTGAGGCGGAAGAAATCTCATTCTTCTATTCGAATGGCATTCAGATCTGCAAAGAAATAGATTTAATGTTTTTCATGTAAGCTTTTGGTTTGGACTGTTCATTTTCTGGGTCCTTTTGTGTTGCACCCTTTTCGTTAGGGCATGCATTTTTTCTCTTTTTGGATTTGTATTTATGGGAGCTGTCCCCTTGACAGTACTTACCTATAAAAAAATAAAAAATAAAAAATAAAAAAATTAAACTGATATTATTTTTCTTTCTCTTGTCAAACCCCATTTAGTTTGGAATCTATTTCAATGGATTTTTCAGAATAAAATTATATATCAACAAGTAGCACATTTTTGTGCTAATTGGCTCATGACCCAACGTCGACACATGCTCTCCGGATTAATTATCCTAAATTTATATAACAAAATTTTATTCTCTCAAAATAATGCTAATATTTGATCTAGGAACTCATAAGTCCTAACTTTAATGGCATATATATATACGACCTAACTACATGATTCTAAATGCATGTGCACGTAGATTCCATCATGATAGTTACCTCCAATGGCTAGAACCTTTCCTCGATGATACTCTCTCTCCAATATAGAAAAATGTCAACGATCCATGATGCACTTATAAACTAGAATGCATGAATAACCGTCATCATCATAATCATTTTTATTAATTACCCTTCAAATAGCAATGAATGTAATCAAATTATCTTTCATAATCACTTATTATTAAACAACTAATGCCACAATTAAGTTATTAAGATAGGCTAATTAAACGGGATGTGACAATTTTTTAGTTTATTTATTGTTTTAAAATTTTCTTAAAATTTTAATACATTAAATTTTAAAATGTGATGTTCCTTTTTTAAAAATATTTTTAAATATTTAAAATTTAATTTTTTTTAATTTATAGATGTTTAATTATTGGAATTTAATATATATTTATAATATTTCAATTAATTTTATAACTCATTTATATTTTAATATTAGTTGAATTTAATCACAATTTATTTTGGGTGAATTTCATCTTTTCCTAACTTGATTGGAATTTTATCTTTGCCCTAAGGGTTTTTTGGTTTAGTGCTTTAAACTCTTTTAGATTTCAATTTTAAACATTAAATTTATAAGTCTTTTTAGTTTTTAAACTTTGTTAAATTTATAGAGAGGGGCTAAACTAGTCTTGTCATACTTAGTCATAATTTGTAATTAATTTGTTTGTGTCTTTAGCATTTAGTTTGAACTTTTAAGATTTAATTTTTTTTCTAGGTTTTAAAAATCTTTAATAGTTAGTTTTATTTTTTAATTTAAGTTTAAGGTTTTTAATTATTTTAGTAATTTTTTAGCTTTTAAAGTTTTGTTAAATATTAAATAAGCACATTTAAGAAGAGTCAATCAAACAAGGGTCAATGTAGGTGTAGAGGGTCAATGTAGGTGTAGAGGGTCAATGTTGAAGATCTGGTGTGTAGATTCACAAGTGATGTCAAATTTACAGTCTAGCCCAAACATTGTCTTTTTCCCCTTCCTACGATAGTGCTGGTCAAATGAGAGAGTAAATGATGGAATGATGCATTCATGAGGATCAATTAATGCTATCTATACATGTTCAATTGGAAAAATAGCCCTAGATTTTTTTAAACGTAGGTTATAAGTTCTTGTTCGGCCAAGACAATATCAAATTTGTAATGGAATTCATTAGAAAACAATATCATATTTAGTAATTGATGGTGTCATACTCCTTTCATAGACCAATTTTGTAATTGCTGTTGTTTTTCTCTTCATAGAATGTGGGGCTCCTACTAGGTATGCCTAGGGTACTGCCTAGGTGCTTGGGTTCTTTGTGGGTCCTTCACAAAAGAACCCATGCCCCTGGGTTCTTTGTGGGTCCTTCACAGAAGAACCCACAAAGAACCCAAGTTCCTGGGCCGTACCCTAGTCGTACCCAAGGACGAACCCGAACCAAACCCGTACTCGAACCATATCCACATGCGTACTTGGGTCAAATATGTAGGACCCAGTAACTTAGTAAATAAATTAATAATATATTGTATTTATATATTATAATATATAATAATATATTATATAATATTATAATATATTATAATATAATATATAATATATAATTATATAAATATATTTATAATATATTGTATAAATATATAATACAAATTCTTGCTACACCTAAGCTGGATCCATTTGGTATGAACTAGACTAGGATCTGGCAGTTGAGCCAGTAATCCGGTAACAGAGTTAAATCTGAATCAAAACCATATAAATTTGTGTATTCATAGTCCATTAGAGATATGTGTACTAAATCTAGGTTTTTGATGCAAGGACATGGTTTCCATGAATTTGGCTCCCTATCCTTGAGTGCTTCAATTGGTATTAGAACCTAGTTTTAATTCCAATTGAGAGGGAACACTTGCCTATGTAGGATTTTAATCAAAGATTACAACTATAGGTTGTTTGTAACTTGTGTTGACAACATGCCTTTGAGAAGAGCACTTGGCAAGGTAGGGTAGGAGTTGCCAATGTAGTAGGAAGATTGGATGAAGTGGCAGACTTGCTAAGAGTTATGCAAGTGAGATTGGATGTTGTTGAAGACTAGAGAAGATGTTTTTCAGTAAAAGATGATGTGAGTGATGAGAAAGAAGTGAGAACAGATGATATTGGTGTTGGACCAATACAATAGCAACTGATATTGGATGGAGGAGAGGATGGGTTCATAAGAGCTATTTCAAGAATTGTAAGTAAAACAAAAATGGAAATTCCAAGCTTCTTTGGTAGTTTGAATCCCAAAGAACTAATTGATTGAATCTCAAAAACTGAAAAGTACTTTGTGTTTGATGAGGTAACCAACCCAAGAAGGGTAGAATTGGTTCATACCAAGTTGAAGGGTCATGCAGCCCTATTGTGGAAGGAAGTTTAGATTGAGAGAAATAGAAAGGGTAAAGAAATGATTACTTGATGGGTTGACTTGTTGCTGAGTTGAAAGGAAAATTTTACTTGATGACTATAAGCCTAAAATGTTGAAGTGGTTGCAAATTTTTAAACAAAGAGAATTGGGTGTAAAACATTACTCGAAAGAGTCTTACAAAGTCACAAAACAGTTGGGTCATGGTGTGATGCAACGAAAAATGTGGCAAGGTATATTAATAGGTTGTGAATGAATGTTCAAGATGAATCGAAGATGGTGAGAATGCACAATGTAGAAGAAGCTTATCAGTTTGTTTTAAAGCTGAGGAAAATTTATCAAGGAGACAATAAAACAAAGCTAGGGGAAGATGCATATTGTCAAGAGGGACAAATCAGTTGGAAGAGAACAGCGTGGTCATTAAGGAGAAGGAAACATTTCTCATGATCACAACCAAACATATGGAGGAAGAACATCATATCCTTAAAAAAAGGAAGAGGAAGAGGTAGAGGGTTTCTGGAACTTGATTCAGATATGATCAGCCAGTGCATAGAACACATAAGTATACACAAACCCAATTGATGGAATAGGAAGAATGAAGCTGGTGCTCACATTGCACAAGCAGAAGATGTATCAATTGCATTTGTTGAACACATGGAGAGCTCAGACATGGAGAGGCTCTAATGATGAAGGGAATTCTGTTAAAGCCAGTAAAAGAAGACAAAGAACTAGTTTGAAGGAAAACTCTTTTCTGGACTATTTGTAAATTTGGGCAAGTGTAGCGAATCTATAATTGATAGTGGCAGCATAGACATTTGGTGTCAAATGAGATGATGATAAACTTGGGTTGAAGAGAGTGACACACCCAAATAAAGAATACCAAATCTTGGTAAACGAACCTTGTCTAGTCCAATTTCAGATTGGGGCATATAGTGATGAGGCTTGTCGTGACATTATGGCCATGGATGTTTGTCATGTGTTGTTGGGCAGACCATGGCGATTGATCAGAAAGCACATGATGGAACAGCAAATACATACATCCTAGAAAATATTGGGAAGAAATATTCTTTGAGGCCTTCGAAAGAAAAATAGGAGAAAGTGAATGGCAGCCTCAAAGTTTTGATGGTTTTTGGAAAACAATTTTTAAAATGGTGAAGGGAAATCTTGTTTGTTTTCATCCATTTATTAAATCAGTTTGGAACAGCAGAAAAATAGAGTGAAAGGCTAAGCTAAGTGAGGGATTTGCTGAAGGAATATGAAGAGATCATGAAAAATGCACTGCAGAATGGATTAACACCAATGAAGAGCATCAATCACCACATTGATTTGGTCCACTGATAATTTGTATAATTTTAAATTTGTTCTTCAATAATCTTGACTGTAACATTCCAAGCCATTGCTTATTGAGTTATGCACAATGGTAAGTATTCTTTTGCAGACATGTTAAGTCCAACACAGAATGTAACAGACATGTTAAATCTGATGCATGATGTAATGAACATGTCAAATCTGATGCATGCTGTAATGAACATGCCAAATCTGGCTGTTAACTGGCCACAAGACATGCCAAGCCTAGTGTAGAAGGGATTTCCATTGAGAACATGCGAAGTCTGGCTGTGTGGATTTTTTCAGGTGTGCAACTTATGGCACTCTGTGTAATATCACAAGTGGGCAATGTCAACATCTTAAACTAATGGATTCTTCTAAGTCCAAATTTGGATTGTAACGTTCTTGCTGTTGCTGCTTTTGTGGATGAAAAATAAAACTCTGCACACTCTCTCTTAGAATGATGTGATTATTTCTCTCATTGACGCATGCTTGTTGTGATTGGGGAATTCACTCTAATGGTCAGTGTTAAGATTTTTCAGGTTGCTAATGCTGTTAGTTTCCATTGCCTGGGGCAGCAACTTTTTATTTTGTGGGCACCTTAAAAGTCATGCATATGGTTGAACACTCTTCTGTCATATGTATGGAGATTCACAATTGATGTATAACATACACCAGCAACATTGACAATTCCACTTGTCAGTTTATTATTATGGCAATAACACTTGCCATAAATAATTACTATAACTGGAAAATCTCACTTGCCTTCATTGCTCTGACAGTCCTCACTGTCTGCATGAAGCACACAAATGGTAAATAATATTTCTGCCTGATTAAAGCGTTGACTAGAAATACCAAGTCAATTTGATTGTTTTATGATTTTATCACATGGCTCCTTAATACCAAGGAATGGATCAATTGCTTCAAATGATGAATAACATTAATGCTATTTTTTGATTGCATTAGGATTAATTCACACATCCATAGTTTCATTATTAAAAGATTTATAAATATATAAATATAGAAGTATATAAATTTCATTATTTAAAAGATTTATAAATTGCATTAGGAAACAGGATTTATAAATATATAAATATTCTTAAGTGTTTTTGGTGTATAAAGCTCATGGATTATGATATCCATGGCATCGCAAGCAAAAATCACAAGGAGTCATGAACTATGGTAGAGAAGAGCTTGTATCACATGGCTAAGCATCACTAACTCTATGTGGGGCCTTGCATTTGTATCTCAGATAGATCCACAATGTCATTGCAGCCGTAGAAGCATTACTCAGGATCAGTATTCACTTGAGAAACAAAAAGTATAATTTTAATTTGATTACTCAAGATTTAATTGGGAAAAACTCAGCAGAAAAAAATGTTGCTTTTCCATTGAGCATGGCCCAGATTGATTTTTACTTTTTGCTTTTTAAAATGAGTCAGGGTTTTTGGGCAGTAGCCCCCAGCAAGGTTGAGGAGCAGCACCTTTGATGCATTCTCTATCACAATAAGATGAGGTTGAGAGGTCAAGCTGCCACCACCTAGCCCATATGGATCCACCTTTATGGCTCATGCCATTTTTCCATAATTTTATCACTTTTAATCTGTGTTATTGGTTCTTGCAGGAAAGCCCTTGGATTTGGGTCTCATTTGAATTTGGTCTGGGTTCCAGTTCGGATCCCATGCAAGGTCATCCAGGGTCCATTTTGCAAGCCCTGGACAAAACCCAGGTGAACCCATTTGAAAAGGCAGTTTTTTAATTTTTTAATTTTTTTTCCTATTAGATGCTCATGTAACATGGAAGCGTCTGCAGGAACTTTCATTCTCATTATATTTGATTTAGCCCAATCTGTCTATTCTATGGTTGGCCAGCCCAATTCACTGTTAAATCAAACATGGTGTGGTGGGAAGTCCTGCTCTCCATTGGTCATGGCTGTGCCCCAGTGGGTGGACACTTGCTAAAGTGCCGCCTCTTGTCAGTAGCCTTCCCAATGATGGCATATGTACTTAAGTTATGTTGTTATTATTGTCAGTGTTTTTGCTGTTTAAAGTTTATATTTTGCTCTTTCACTTCGATTTTTTAATTGTTATTTTAAAGTTTTGGGGATTCGTACAGCTATTGGTGGGTTCTTAAGCTTTTATGATTTGTCCTTCTATGGTAAGTCCTGGAGTATTACCTGCTGCATTTGTCATTATAAAGCAATAATTACTGGCTTCACATTAATAAATACAACACATGCTTTAGTTTTTAGTGCCTTTAAGTGTCAACCACATTCGTATTGTGGGTTACATTTATTTAAAGGTGCTAAATGTGATTGTAAAAAACAGCGTTCTATCAGGATTTATCCGCACTCTCTAGGGCCTTGTTTAGGCACTCTTAAATGTGGACAGGATGTTCTTCTTGTGTCCCACTTATAACATGCCAACCCTTAGGTAAGTAAAAATTTCCTGAATTTACATCATACGAGTAAATAAACGTGTTAACATGACATTGCAATAAAATTTTTCCTTTTCTTTATTGATAATCCATGAACAAGTTGCCATATCCATTTACAATAAAGATTCCATTTCATTATAATAACTTCACAAGTACATGAACAAGAATACATACCTTAACTAACATAGCTCCAATGAGCTTTAGAACAAATAGTAGTAAGATGGTCCAGGATCTTCCCTTTCAAATCTTGGTACTTTAGTAGCCTGTTGTGGAGGAGAAACATCACTTGGGCGCTTTTCCGCCAACCACAGACTTATAATGCGTTCCCCCGCACGTCTATTATTCAATAGATGGCCCTCCCTTCGATGAAGAGATTGGTAGAGTAACCGATACTGTTAACCAACTGAGCATAGTGGTGTGTCCTACATGACTAAATCCTTGTAATCCCACAATCCCAAACTAGCATGTACTATTGGATCACGGTGAACTGACAGTGTAATCATCGCCCAATCTAAGAGGATGCAAGTACACTACACTACTTTGATCAAAGTGTTTTAATTCAATAAATGACTGAGAGAGTCATCTATCACATACACTACTCGGGGCCGATTTGACTTAGGGCTATCTTACACTACGCATAGGCTATGTCCTTCAATGGGTAATCGGTCACCGCAGACTACCTACAACATTCTAACTGATAGAAATGAATCAGCATAACAAGTAATTCACATAATCCCTCTTATACTGGAAATCTTTTATCCTAGGAGTATCTCAAGCTTACCTCAGTTAACCTAATAACTTAAGCCGATAGAATTTACTTGACTCCTGTCCTCATTTTGGTCCTAGTATATAATAGATAATGCAGCCATACTCTCCTTATATGGAGATCATACAATTAATGCAATCACACAAGTATGAATCTTTTATCTACTATACAATCTACTCTCTAGATGTAAGCAGATTTGCAACTCTTAAACATCTTATTTTCTATACACGACAGAAATACAAAGTATTATGCAATTCCCTATCTATGCACAGTAGAAATACAAAGTATAATGCAATCCCCTATCTATGCACAACAATAAACATAAATTCCATAAACATTCAAGGTTCATAATTGAAATGATAGTAGAAGAATATCCCATGCCTGGTATTCAACTATCCTTCAAATGATGATGTTGTCTCCGCCTATCCTCACAGCACTTCCGACTTCGTCTGTCAATTGCTAAATTCCTCACAAGATTCTATCTTTCTCTTTCACAATTAACTCATAGTTGGCTATCCCTCTCACTCAGAAATTAATATCTAGAAATGTATATTCAGTGTAACAACCTGATTTTAAGCTTTCCTTCAAATGATGCAATTTCAGTCTTTCCTCACAGCGCCTTAACTCAGTTAATCAACTGGCAATTTTCTCTAAGTTGCTGCCTTTATCACTCAGCATAAACTCTCAAGTTGTTATATGCCTCACTTAGAATTATACTCCTAAAATAGTGAACATACAGTCTGTTATTGGTCACAACTGTATAGAGATAAAACTCAGAAATAACAATGGACTGGTAATTCCTCTGTTCTGAGCTCTCAGATATGAATATGATTCTCAGAAAAATAAACTTATGAGACAAATCTCTAGAAATCAGATGAAATTCGGATTAAGCAAGTCAGTCTTGTTGAATGAACTGGGCGGCTATTTATAGAGCCCCCAGCCCAACAATTTCCACTCTTGCAGGCATGTAAATTGACAGAACTATACTTTGAATACTTCAAAATGAAATGTGCTGGATTTCCACACTTACACACAGCTCAAAAGAGGTGAATCGACTTCCAGCAAAATAGAGAATGTTTCAAACTTTGCACACGTTCAAAGTGGAGGATCGACACCTATAGGCGTCTCCAAAAGTGGCGCTGTGGGTGACTCCATTCACTGGAAATGGTCAAGGATAAATGAAATCCATATTGCCTTCATTCATGGTTCGAATGACAACTTTCAGGCTGCTAATTAACTCCCACGACTTGGTCATGGCCGTGCTTCAGGCGCGTATTTCCCATTCGCAGTATTTATTTTATTTCCAAAGTTTCAATAGTTAAAAATTGAAATATTTCGATTTCATGAAGAGTAACGTATTTTTCCTTTTGCCAAAAGTTATATTTTTAAATCATTCGAATTCTAATGGTTGGTGATTTTAAAAATCAGCTAGGTTTAATAAACTCGATTTCCACATTTAAAACATTAAAATAAACTCAAAGTGGAATATATTTTAATATCCAATAAAGAGATTTATAATATTAGGAAATAAGTCAATTTCCAAAGTGGAGATCAATTTAGAAAATAATTCGATTTTCATAAATTGAGAAATTAAATAAAATATAATTCCATTATATATTTTATTATATAAATATTATTATAGTCTTAAATATATTAAACATATATATATATATATATATATATATTTAAATACCCAAGTATTATTAATATATATATTTCAATATAACTATAATAATATTATATATAATCCTTAATATATATATATATCGTGAGCCAGTCAACAACCCGATATATAAATATATATACATGTATATGTAAAGTCATCAGGCAATAATAATATAATATTATTAATATCCACTTATATAGGTTGTGTGCATATATTCATGTATACTAAGTCACAAGATTCGAATTCGAATTCGAATTCGGCAACAATGAAATTCGGATGAAATTCGGCAAGGAAAAAATTTGAAAAGTATAAAATTCGGATCAAATTCGCCTTATGTAAATTTTTTTTTTTTTTTAATAAATATAAGTAATATATCCATAAAATTGTTTAAATAGTTTAACATTGATAAATAGATTTGAAATCATTACAAAAAGATGACACATTTATAAAATATAAACCATAAGAAACATGTGAAATCACGTTTGCGAATATGTTCTTTTGTCAAAAAGGTACAATAACAACCAAGACTTTAGAACTTCAAAAAAGCTCCAAGTCATCAAGAGCACTTGGCTGAGATGCTAAATCATCATCATCTGTATCACTGCTCAATTCATCATCTAGAAAGTCAGGCTCATCTGCAACTGGCATTGCTATGTCTTCAAAAATTTCTTGTGAGGAAGAGTTCTTTGCTGCTTTGTTCATGAATAATTTTAAATTGCTGCGAACATAGACAAGATCTCCCAACTTTCCAGACAACAATTTATTCCTTTTTTTGGAATGGATGTGTTCAAAGCAACTCCAGTTCCTCTCACAAGCCGATGAACTTGCTCCCTGACTCAAAATGCGAACAGCAAACTCTTGTAGCTCAGGAGTTTGTCCTCCATAGTCCAACCACCATCTATATCCAGGTATACGTGCCAAGTCATATTTGGCTGCTGCCATTCCAAACATCCCTTCTCCTTTCTTGTATTCCCAACATTGATCTCTGATTAGTGCTGAAATTGTTGCATTTGATGCATGCTTTTGAATGGCTTCAAAAAGCCCTCCCATAATTTCAGAATCACCTTTTCTATTAATAGAAAACAACTTAGGCTCTAAAAAACAAGCTGCTGCATGTAAAGGTGTGTGCATCATTTTCCATCTACAATCAACTGTCTCCCATATCTCCATGTATTCTGCTTCTACATTGTTTAGTGCTTTTTGAATAGATTCCTTACAACGGTCCATGCTTTCATAAAGCATGCCAAGGCAAGGAGTGTCACCATCAACCATACGAAGCACGTCAACAATTGGTTCACATATAATCAAAACTTTTGCTGCACTTTCCCAAAAATTGCTATTTAGAATAATTTGCTCTATGTTCTTCCCCTTAGGACCTTTTGAAAGCACAGAATTTTCCCACTGATTGGAACAAATAACAGCCCTCAAAGCTGCTTTTTCTTCAACCACTCTTTTCAAAGTGATATAAAATGATGCAAATCTTGTTTCACAAGGCCTCAACAACTCCTTGGATGCATGCTGCCTATAAAGACTCAATGTGAGACGATGATTCCGTATGAAATTTGCAATTGCTCTCCCTCTATGAATAGCTTCATGTACCCATGGGAATTTAGCCAAGTCATGAAGCAGCAAATCGAGACAATGGGCTGCACATGGGCTCCAATATATTCTTGGGTACTTCTCTGTAATCAGTTTCCCAGCTCCCACACAATTTGCTGCACTATCAGTTACAACTTGAACCACATTTTCCACCCCTACTTCAAGAATGACTTCCTCTAATATTTGGAAAATATACTCAGAAGTTTTTTTGTGGTTCATGGTGTCAATCACTTTCAAAAACACAACACCATCAGGAGAAGACACCAAAACATTAATCAATGGCCTTTGACATATATCTGACCATCCATCACTCAATATAGTGCAACCTGTTTCATTCCAAGAGGCTTTGACATCAACTAATTTCTCAGTCACTCTATCTTTTGACCTCTGCAAAAGAGTTGTCCTAAAAGCCTCTGAAGTTGGGGGTGTGTACCCTTTGCCAAACTCTGCAACTTTCTGAATTGCATTACGAAAATGTGGATTCCTTGCAACATTGAATGGAATCGCACTTGAGTAAAACAAATCAGCTAATGCATCATCCACCTGTTGTTTCTCTACTGGTTTCCAAAAACTGTTCAAGGTTCCACTCTCTTTTGATTTACCCACATGCCTAGGTAAGGTGGAAGAGGAAGACATGATAGATGCTGTGTGTCTAGACTGAGCCATTTCCTCTTCTATTCTCTGCTTTTTTTGTGCATTCTTCATCTTTCCTACAATTGAAGAGGACTGTTCTTTCTCTAAAGCAGCTCTCATTTCTGGGGTAACGTTTGGACATGCTTCAACACCTCCTCCTGCACCCCCTGAAATACCAAGTAAATGGTTCATTGCCCTTGTCAAACCTCCAGTAAAAGGTTTGTGACACTTGTTGCATGTGAGACTTGTACCATTGCGAGTGACATATTTCCATGCCTCGGCAGTTGATTTCTTGGGAGCCATAAAGTAACAATCTGTATGTTTAAAAGACAAAATATGAATTTTAGTTTTATAATACAAATGAAAATGATGTAATCGAATAAATGCAAATGCCAGACAATATTCATCATTCAACTATGACTGCATACATAAAATTCTATGACTGCATACAGCTGCAGCATGTAGGTGAGCAGACAAATAACTGAAAAAAAATTGTCATGTACACTTGTAATTTTGTAAAGAATATAGTAATTTTTTATTTTAATTTTAATTATTAAAACTAACAACATAAAATAAATATATATTAACTTTTTATTGTAATTTTTAAAAACTGAATACTAAAATTGAGATAATATTAAATTTCCATATATTAAATATAAATTTAATACAAATAAAATAATAAAATATTTAATATTCCACATTTTATTAAATATTAAAGACTTAATATATATAAAATATATACAATATTAAAAAATCTAATTTAAATCTACCTGAATAAACACAGTATTAAATCTAATATTAATAAAATAATAAAAACTATATAAATATTATATCTAATAATTAATATTAATAAAATAATCAACCCTAATATTAAATCTAATATTAATAAAATAAAAATTAAGAAAACAAACATAAATAAATAATACAATATTAAATAAAATTATGAAAATCTACAAAACCCTAAATTTTTTGTGAAAAAATAAATCATGGAGTTCTGAAACAAAAAATAAATAAATCGCCTACCTCGATTTGCAAGTTGCAGAAGAAGACTTCAAGCTTTTGCAGAAGAGTGAAGACTTCAGAAGGTCTGGAACGCGACTTGCAAACTGGAGGCGGCGGCTTCAAACTCTGACGCGATTTGCAGAATATAGAGGAAACGAGCTTCAAAGGAACACGATTTGCAGAATGCGCCTTTTAGTTGACCTTGTAGACCTTCTAAACTTATGCGAAAACCTTTTGAATGTTTCCTGTTCCAGATCGCGTTCTTCAATGACTGAGAAATTTCGCCGGACATGACAGACGAGCGGCTACGTATTTATAAAAATATCCAATCGAAACCCTAAACGAAAATGCTTTTTAAGATTTTTTTTTTTAATAAATTCAACGCCGTACGAATTTCAACGAATTAGAACGAATTTTGACGAATTTTATTGGTTTTTTAAAAATTCGACAAATTCCGAATTTCATGGCAAAAATTTGGCGAATTCTGTGACACAGCATGTATATATCAGTGTATACCTCTATGTACACGTATATGTAAGTATACCACTTTGATGCATCCGTATGAGCACATCCATCTGCCAGCATATGCTTGTATCAATGTGTATATACGTATGAATACGTGTATATACAATATACATGCATATATGTTCACTTCTGTTTCACATACAACTATTTACGTTACCATCATAATGATTGTAATATCACGAGACAGATACATGGATATACATCACTCATAAATGCATACAAAGGAAGACAAGACTATTAATGCAACATACATGCTATGGATGACTTCCCTATAATCCACACGGACTAACTTAGTTCACTCAATCTAAGATGACATGTGTGCATGCTCAGTTAATTCACTTTACCAGTTAAATGACCAAGCCCCTCTCTCGAGTGCTATTTCCCCTCCGCCTGGAGGAATGGTTCACATACCTGCATCCACCGACATAAACTCACGACAGTCATATGTTTACAACAATACTAGTATATATAAACGTCTCAAGTTAGAATAACACGATTCATTAACCTCCTTATGCAATATTTCACCATGAATAACATCAATTGAGATAACATCAAATGAAACAACATCAAGTGAGATAACATTCATATTGAAAACAAGGTACAAGCATCATTAATTCATCTGCAGAATTCATATTACATTCACTTTTCCTCTATCTAGTAATAGTAACAGTAACCTCACAATTTGGGATGTAACACCACTTTTCTCTGCTTCTTTTTCAAAGACCTTGAGACATTTCAGAATTGTTTGCTGGCTTGAGGATGTATTTTTTTAAACCCTATCTGTTGAAAAAGCCCTAGGACATCCTGATGCCCCACACACAAACAATAGTTTAAAAAAAAAAGAAGGAAAAATATATTTATTAAAAAAAAATGAAATAACCCTGACCATTTTTCCTAAGCCAAATTTTGCAATTTTCACGAAGTTTGATGTCCACACATTTTGTCAGACAGTTGGAGTACACATGAATATGAAGGTTCTCTGAATGTTATCATTTACTTGATTTGTTTAATGCTTTCATAACAGGTTTTCTTCATAAAATTCAAAGGGACATTTTAACAAACAGCTTGTAATCATTCATTATGGCTGAATATTTAAAGTTCAAACATTACAGCTTGCTGTGTATAACTCAGAAAATCAGAATGATGCACATATAGTGACCTGACCTTATTGAATAGCAGAAATGAAGAACTCAGAATCCATAACAGCTGATATTGCCAATGTTCAAGTCTGAAATCAGTCCATAATGCAACGTTTCACATCAGCAGCTATGGATGGCATCTACCTTTGTGCAGTCCTTCAACCCTAATGTCTTGCTCCCAATCTGCTCAACTTCTACCAATCCTCATGTCAACCACAAGGAAGGATATCGGCCAGCAATGAGTGCCCAAACGCCTGAATTCTGTCCTAAATCCTCATGCCTAGCAAGGTACTCATCGTCCAAACCAAGTGTATTATTCACGCCCAGCAATGAAGGAACCTAAGCCCAGCAATGAGTGATATCAAATAATGGAAACCTCATGCCCAGCATATTAACGGATCAACCCAGCAACTCCTCATATCATGGCATCCCATATTCAGCTATCCAAGAAACTATCCAATGACCTCCTCCACTTGGCGTTTAACTCTCTCCTTAGCAATGTCTTTGAATTGCACTGTCTTTAATAATTTATCTTTCTTGCAAGGCCTCACAAATTATTGAGTCTTCAATTGTACAACACTTGCATGAAACCTGTATGATTCCACTTGCAACTGGCTAGGGTAGATGTCTCACCACTAAAACTAATTCCCTTAGGGTTTTTTTCCTAGGGTTTGCTTAAGTAAGAAGCTCAAACTGCACAATAGAGAAAAAAAAAAACCAAGCATGAGCAAATGAGCTCTCAATTCCTCTATTTATATTATCCCATGGAACTTTTCCAAAGGGACTTTTTAATTTCTCGCTTAAAATATTTCATTTAAAGCATCTTTATAAAATGACTTTTAATATTTCCCCTTTTTAATTCACTTAAGTCACTTTATAAAATTAATTAAAGTCATCTATAAAACTTGCTTTGTAGGACAACTTTATTTATTTAATTAATTTGTTTCTTGATATTGCCCAAAATTAGCCTACATGAATAATATAGGCTAAATGGGTCATTTCCGGCTACTCCAAGGAAGGGGACATTGCAATCCTCCCTTCCCGAGATTGCTTGACCTCAAGCAATCGAAAATTTAGATGTTACAAAATCTATTCACTTTCCCAAGTAGCATCCTCTAAAAGCAAGTCCTTCCATCTGATGAGATAGTCCTTGAGCACTTTGCTCCTCAATCTCTTCTCTTTGACATCCAAAATAACATGAGGGACCAAAATCAATTTGCCCTCCTCACCAATGGTGGAAGCTCCAGTGATGAAGTGGTATGCTGCCCAAGTTCCTTTTTGAGGCAAAAAACGTGGAACACATTATGAATTTTTCTATTTTTAGGCAACTCTAATTTGTAAGCTAATTCGCCAACTCTCTGTGCAATCCTGTAAGGGCCATAAAAGCATGGCTTCAGTTTCTTAGCACCACTCTTCTTTAGAGAAGACTGTTTATAAGGTTGTAGGCACAAGAAGGCTAAATCTCCTACCTCAAAGCTTCTCTCAACTCTGTGCCTATTTGCATAGATCTTCTAATGATTCTATGCACTTTGAAGATTATCCTTAAGTGACTTAAGGATGTCCCGACTCTCCTAAATCCAATCCTTTGCCTTAGGAGCTTTGCTGCAAATGCCAAATCTATGAAAGACATAGCATCATATCCATACAACGCTTGGAAAGGAGTCATCCCAATCAACATATGGTAGGTTGTATTATAGCAATGCTCTCCCAAACGTAACCACCTAATCCAAGCTTTTTGTTGTCCCGCAATCTAATTGTACAAGTACCCTTCCACCCATTTGTTAACAATCTCCTTTTGTCCCTTTGACTAGGGTGGTAATTGGTGCTCAGGGTCAACTTTGTGCTAGTCAATTGGGATAGCTTTGCTAAAAGACACTAAGAAACTTGCTATCGTGATCACTGACAATGTTCTTCAGTAACCCATGGAGTCTGAACACCTCTCTAAAGAACAACTCTGCAACTTGAGGTGCCTTGTACTCAAATGATATGGCAAAGAAATGTGCATATATGGTCAACCTGTCAACTACTACATAGATACAATCTCTGCCCTACACTCTTGGAAGACTTGTAATAAAATCCAAGGATATACTTTCTCACTTCTGCTCAGGGATGGGTAAAGGCTGCAATAGACCTGCTCAAAAAGTATGCTCTGACTTGTTCTGTTGATAAGTCATACACTCACGAACATGACATAAGACATCATCTTTGAGACCCTTCCACGAGAATCTGTCTCTAATCTATGGATAGGTTTTGAAATAACTTGGATGTCTTGTAAGGGGAGTGTCATGAATGGCCCTCAAAATCTTCTCCTTCAACTTTGATTTAGGCACCAAATAAATTGTCCTTTTAGTAAATGACCTCATATACGACCTTGTACTTGTCATCTTGAATCTTGCCATCCATTAACTCTTAGGAAAAAGTATTTTTGGAATACTCAACTAAAAGTTGAGCCTTCCAATTAGCTGAAATCTTTGTTAAGGAGGATATAGTGGGTTTCTTGGAAAGAACATCTGCCACAATATTCCTCTTTCCTTTCACATACTTGATGTCAAAGTCATATGCTTGATTTTGGTGACCTATTTCTGTTGTTGCTCATTCAAGTCTTTCTGCTCAAATAAGGATTTCAAAGTGTTATGGTTCATTCTAACAACAAATTTTCCACCTACCAAATAATGGCTGAAATTTTCCAACACGTGTAATGGCAAGCATTTCCTTATCATAGATGGAATATAGTCTCTCAACATCAGGGAGCTTCCTGCTCTCATATGCGATGGGTTGCCTGTTTTGCATAAGCATTGCTCCAATCCCCTCACTTGAGGCATCACACTCCAAAACAAAAGGCTGAGAGAATCAAGTAATGCCAAAACAGGACAAGTGCTCATTACTTCCTTAATTTTGTTGAATGTGCGCTAAGCCTTCTCAGCCCATTTGAAAGCTTCCTTCTTAGTGAGATTTGTAAGAGGAGCACCAAACTGAGAGAACCCCTTCACAAACCTCCTATAGTAATTGCAAAGGCCGAAGAATCCCCTTAACTCTGTTAGTGTCTTTGCAGTGGCCAATCCAAAATAGCTTGTATCTTTTCCTAATGAACCTTCACTCTATCTACACCTATCACATGTCCTAGTTAAAGTATCTTTGTCAACCCAAACTCACACTTAGAAGCTTTGGAAAATAAGGATTGTGCCTCCATGATACCCAATACCTTGTCTAAGTGCCTGAGATGATCCTTCCAAGCCTTCCTGTAAATAAGAGTATCATCAAATAATACCAATAAAAATTCCTGCAGTTGCTCATTGAAGATGTGGCTCATGCAAGATTGAAAAGTAGTGGGAGCATTGGTCAAACCAAAGGGCATGACCAAAAACTCATAGTGACACTTGAATGTTGTTTTGTGAATGTTCTGCTCCCAAACTCTAATCTGATGGTATCTAGAATGAAGATCAATCTTCAAAAAATATACTGCACCATGTGACTCATCCAATAGTTCATCGATCTTGGGAATCGTATACCTGTTTTTGATAGTCTTTTTTTAGTGCACGATAATCAATGCACATCTGTATAGTCCCATCTTCTTCACTAGAACAACTGAAGAAGCAAAGGGACTCAAGTTGGGCCTGATATGTCCCATATCCAATAACTCCTTGATCGTTTTCTCAATCTCCTCTTTGAATCTTTTTGGATGTCAATAAGGAGTAGTAATAATGCGCTTAGAGTCCTCTAGCTCGATCACATGCTCAAAACCCCTATGAGGCGGTCTTCTAGGAGGGATGTCACTGAAAACTACACTACATTTGTTCAACACGGATTGGATATCCACATGATATTGTCCATTGCCATTAGAAGGGGTTTTAGAAGGAATCAAACATTGAGTTGCCCAAGTTGCATCACTATATCTGAATATACTTTCCATCCTCTTAGCTTCATGATCTTGGGTGCACCATTGGACGTACCCCTTAGGACCACTTTGTTGCCATCCACTTTGAACTTTAGCTCCATGGTCTGAAAATTTTGTGAGTACTTCCCTAATAAGTGTTACCATTGAACTCCCAAGACTACATTGGTCTCCCCTATGCCTACTACATAAAAATCATTTGTCACTGTGTAATTATCCAAGGCTATACTTAGTTATGGGATTCATTTAGTGCAAGTCATGGTGAAGCCATCTGCCACCATCATATTGAACCCCTCAAAATCTTCGGTCTATAGACCCCTCTTGGCCACTAGGGCCTCATCTATGAAGTTGTGGGTTGCTCGATTGTCAATCATAACTATAACTTGCTGCCCTTGCAAGACCCCTCTCACTCTAAATGAATTATACCTAGGATTACCCAAAAGGGTGGCGATGGGTCCTCCCTTCTCTTCCTTTGATGGATGTTCCTCCCCATCTACAGGGTCCCTATCTGAATCATCTTGCTCACTACCAGTAGCTCTTTCTATCTTCTCCTTGCTATTTGAAACCGCCTCTATATAATGAACCTCCCCTTTCCCTAAACACTTGTGACCAGCTCCCAAGGTTCTTTGCAAGAGAATCAAAGCTTTTTCCAAACAGTTCATTCCTTACCTTATCATCCATGTAGGTCTTCTTTGGCCACTCGTTATGTAAAGGTTTCTTATCCTTCTTGTTAGTTTTAGGATCATATTTAATGCACAGAAATTTAATTCAAAATCAGACACAGAAAACACAGCATATACCCTGGGAAAAGCCTCCACTTGAGGGAGAAAAAACCCAGCAACAAATATATCTCTTATATATATAAGTAATGGCAACAAGTCTCTTTACAATGAGGCCACACACAAGGCCAAAATTCAGCACCAGCAATGGCTGTAATAACAAACAAGTAATCTGCTCTTACTTGACCTTCAATTTGCACTTAGAGAATTCACACACTGCTCCTAGAAGAATTCACACTTCTCTCTTGAAGAATTTGCACTTGAATGAAGAAGGAAATTGAACTTGCTTGATGATCAAATGAGGGAGAAATGGCCTTGTATATATACATTTGCTAGAGAGGTCGTACCTCTACAAGAACTAGGTCGGCCACCAAAGGAAAAGATAAATACAAATAATAATTATGAATTACAATGAAGGTCAGCCAAGATGAAAAACAAAGAAGGTCGGCCAAGATAAGAATTACAATGTTGCCTTGAGAAGCGCTCATTAATTATCACAAATAAATGTGTTTACAAAAGGCTGGAAGAATGAGCTCGAAGCTGCTAAACATCAACACTCCCTCTCAGCTAGGGAGAAATACTTCCAGTTGCATAAGACACATCACCTCTTCGTGATGTCAACCACAATGGCTACTCCCATGTGTGGAAAGAAGAGATATCGCCTCACTGTGATATCAACCATCATGGCTACTCCCATGGATGGTAAATGTGCACAAGTGCTCATCACTCAACGTGATGTCGTCACCTCATCGTGACATTCACCACGGCTCTCCCAGAGGGTGAAAACACAAGTACAAGAAAATCATCACGGACTGTCTCACGTGATGTCATGGCGTCACACACATGACATCCACCATGGCTCTCCCAGAGGGTGGAAACAAGGGCTTTCACCTCAAATCTCTCTCAAAGAGAAATGCATTAAAGAAGATCACTGATACTGAGACTCCTCAGCTAGGGCTTCATTCTCCACCATACCAAGCTTGTCTCGAAAGTACACAAACTTCAACCTAGAAAGAGGCTTGGTGAGAATGTCTTCCGTCTGCTCATCAGTGTTGATATACGTCAACTGAATTGCTTTTCTCAATACCATATCTCTGATATAGTGGTATTTGATCTCAACATGTTTGGTTCTGTCATGAAACATAGGATTGACAGAAAGCTTCACACAACTTTGGTTATCACAATGAATGATAGTAGGCTCCATTGATTGCCCAAACAATGCTGCAAGAAGCTTCCGAAGCCACACAAGTTGCAATATACTCGGCCTCTGCTGTACTCAGTGCCATAGAAGACTGCTTCTTGCTACACCAGGATATCATCGCAGACCCCAAACTGAAGCAACATCCAAAGGTGCTCTTCCGATCAGTGACACACCTTGCCCAATCGGAATTAGTATATCCATGCAGCCCCAACTCCACACCTGAAGAATATCTCAAGCCATATCCAATTGTGCCACGCAAGTATCTCAGGATATGCTTTGCTGCAACTAGATGTATTTGCCTTGGTTCACACATGAATTGACTAAGTGCACTCACTGCATAACAAATATCTGGTCTAGTATTGATTAGATACATCAACGATCCAATCAATTGCCTGTACATCGTGGGATCCACTAGATTTGAACTAGCTGCAGCCTTTTTTAACTTATGCAAGTTGATCTCCATAAGCGTAGACATGGATTTGCAATCCATCATACCAAATCTCTTCGGAATGTCAATAGTATACTTCCCTTGACTTAGAATCATCTCATCTGGCTTCTGCCATACTTCTAAGCCAAGGAAGTAGTGCATGAGACCAAGATCCGTCATTTCAAATTCAGAAGCTAACTCCTTGCATTTGATAATGAGGTGATCTTCTCCAGTAAGAATTAAATCATCAACATAGAGAACCAAGATTAATGCTTCGCCATCAATTACCTTGAAGTAAAGGTTTGAATCAACATCATTCTTGGAGAAGCCCAAGCTCATCAGGTAACGATCAATCCTTTCGTACCAAGCACGAGGAGCTTGCTTAAGGCCATACAAAGCCTTCTTCAGCTTGCAAACATGAGACTCCTTCCCATGCACCTCAAAGCCATCAGGTTGCTCAATATATACCTCTTCCTTGATTACACCATTCAGAAATGCTGTCTTCATGTCCATCTGGTGAATCTTCCATCCTTTAGATGTTGCAATAGCAATGATGGTCCTGACTGAAGTATAACGAGCAACTGGAGCAAAGGTTTCCTCATAGTCAACTCCGTCTTTTTGAGAGAATCCTCTAGCCACGAACCTAGCCTTGTACTTCTCAATGCTCCCATCAGCCGCATGCTTGATTTTGAAGAGCCGCTTAGAAGAAACAACAGATTTTCCCTCAGGTCTAGGTACGATGTCCCAAACATCATTCTTGAGAATGGATTGATACTCTTTAGCCATAACATCTCTCCAAACTTGCTGATCGAAAGATTCCTCAACACTGGAAGGCTCAGACTCAATGATTTGACTCATCAATGCTGTTGGAAATGTTGTCATTGATGTCAAAGTCATATCAAGATGGCATGAGCAATAGGTGTTGATATATGATCATACAAAAGCATAAGGAATAAAAAGAGACACCTGAAGATCTGCAAATAAGAAAGATTATTAAAAAGAAAGATCATCATACTGAAAATGATTGATGAACAACTGAAGTAACATATCTAGATGTATGGGGTCAATCAGATGGCAGTGTGAGTCAAGGAAACAAGATATCAAAAGACAGATAAGATTTCATTAAGAGTGCGATTCTTTGATGGACTACAGTAAAGGATTTAAGATTGAAGTTGTTTTCTGTGGAAACCATTAAAGGTTGATGAAAGGAGATCAACAAATATTACTTGTGTTGCTAGTAGAAAAGACACAATTGATATCGCCAATCCAAACTTTTGAAGAAGACGCCGATGATAATCTCATACGCTGGCACGTGGAACATTATCATCAGGAACAATATTGAGATAGCTATACAAGCGATTAAATATATGATATCTTGCCTTATTCATATCGGATCTGTTGATAGTAAGTTACGGGATGCTCTAGAAGACCCATTGACGTCAACACTATAGAAGACCCAGGGAGCGATGATACTAAGGATCTTCCAAGACTGATGCCGAAACATCAAAGACAAGCAAACGGTGAATGAAGATATACCAGCCGCGTCATTGCTAATTATTAGACGCGTTCATCTACCATAGCATTTTTGGAGGCTATCGCTACTTATCGACACCTTTCTTACTTCATCATCAAAATCATTACGAAGATATAATTTCTTGGCTATATTTTGATGTGAGTGGGATGCGTGAGTTCGAGGTGTTCTGTTGCCGTCCTTGTATTACCCAAGTTCTTTCTGACGGGAATCTGTCTATTGTTTGGGAGCAATGCTTGGGGTATTAAGAATAGAAGATGTGATTAAGGATAGAAGATGTCTATTTAAAGATTGAGATATAGCGATTGAATGGTAAAGGCACGATTCAAATTAAATCTGAAGAAGCACGAATTAGTAAAGATTTGCTAATCGCAAGTTACTCTAAGTAAATACGTCTTTCTTAACTAATGCGAATTAAGCTGAGTTTTAATTCGATGTATTTCTGATTGGATGTGATCTTTGTCTAAAAATAAATTTAATCACAAAGATCTAATTAATCTGAAAGTATGCGTTTCTACAGCCAAATGA
Source organism: Sequoia sempervirens (assembly GCA_007258455.2). Classification (NCBI taxonomy): domain Eukaryota; kingdom Viridiplantae; phylum Streptophyta; class Pinopsida; order Cupressales; family Cupressaceae; genus Sequoia; species Sequoia sempervirens. The sequence continues at coordinate 5,335,882 of VDFB02000011.1, forward strand.
CATAGTTCTATATGGGCAGATACAAGCAACAAAATGCATAAGTTTTTGAAAGGACGTGTCTTTCAAGCACATAATTTTTAATTATATGTTTATCAAAGTTTGAAATCTTTAAGAGGTGCGAATGAGTTTTGAAGAGACAAGATTGTTTCATCAAAGTGTTGCATCTGTTGAACAAGGTATATATTCATTTACAAAACCAAGTCCAAGGCGTGGTTGTGAAGTTCAAGAAGTCTACATCAGAAACCCATCTTCTTGTGTAGGTTGAGTGAGAGTTTGTCATCACTAAGGCAGATTGAAGGTGTGGGAGATTGCAGATCTGATTGAAGATAATTGCTTCATCCATCAAGTCAAGGTTTGTTGCCTTGCATTAGGGGTTAAGTCTCCTTGTAGGTTGGTGCCTACTAAAATTGTAGAGGTTTGAGTGTCCCTTGTAGATTGCAGCCTACTAAATCATCTCTCTTGTAAGTCAAGTAGGTTGGTGCCTACTTCATTTTAAAAATAAAATAAAATAATTATTATTTCAATAAAGTTGTATCAACTTGTGTAAATTGGTTCATATCATTAAGTTGATGTTGATGAAAGTTTAAGTTTGTGTAGAAAGTTAAAAAGGTGAAAAATTTGTATTGATTTACTGATTCATCCCCCCCCATCTCAGTAAATCTTTTGTGCTCTTCAAATGCAACATAGCTGGAAAACTTATGAGGTCTCTTGCTTTCTCTGAAAGTTCCTCTTGGGGCTAAAAATCCTTCTGCCTCCTGCATTGTTTGCCTGGCCCAAAGAGGTCTTTTTCTACCAATCACAATATCTATAGGCCCGTCAGTAGGTTCCAAGGGCTCAACTGGATCATCATCTTCTTTAGGTTCAGGAGCCTCCCTCTGAATCTCAAGAGTATGGTCAACTTCCATATCCTGAGGAGACTCATGATCTTCATTATCTATCTCCATGTGAGTGCCCTTGGATCTCCTGAATGCAACATCCTCTTCAAATGTAACATCCCTACTGATCTCAATCAACTTCTGACTTGGAATGTAGATTCTATAGGCTTTTGATGTCTCACTATAGCCCACAAATATTCCCTTCTTGCCAGAAGTTTCTAACTTTGTCCTTTTATCTTTCGGTACATGAACATACACTGGACAACCAAAGATCCTCAAGTGACTCACTTCCGGCTTCACCCCTGAGAATGCTTCTTCGAGAGTCATGTTCTCCAGAATGCAGTGAGGGCTTCTATTTTGAACATAAACAACTGTCCTAGATGCTTCAGCCCAAAGGAAGGTTTGCAGATCTTGGTCATGAATCATGGCTTTAGTTGGTTCCACAATAAATCTGTTCTTCCTTTTTGCAACACCGTTCTGCTAAGGATTGTAAGGGACACAAAACTCCCTCTTAATCCTTGCTTCAATGCAAAAGTTACGGAAGCTACTGGAAATGTACTCTCCTCCATTGTCGGATCTCAGAACCTTGATCCTCTTCCCGGACAAGTTCTCTACCTGAGCTTTAAATTCTTTGAATCTTTCTAATACTTCCTTAGATTCTTTAGATTTCAAGAAATAAATCCAAGACTTTCTAGAGTAGTCATCAATAAAAATAATGTAATACAAGAAACCACTCAAAGAAGCAACAGACATTGGACCAAATAAATCAGAATGAACAAGGTCAAGAATACATTTAGATCTACTCTCACTACTATGAAATGGACCTTTAGTATTCTTACCCAATGCGCAACCTGTGCAGGTACCTTCATGCTCCTGGTTGAGTTTCGGAAGGCCCGTGACCATCTTCTCCATGGTAGGTAATGCTCGAAAGTGAAGGTGAGCTAATCTTCTATGCCAAAGTTCACACGAACTTGATGAATCATGCAACACAGCCTGAAGTGGATGAGTGCAAAGCCTGTAGAGGCATTCATGTCGAACTCCAATCACCCGGGCAATCTTGATACTTGAGTTCTTTGGCCATGCAAGAACTTTACCTTCTGAAAATGCAACTTGGTACCCCTTGTCTTCCAAGGCTGAGATAGAGACAAGATTCTGCTTGATACCCAAAACAAATAGGACATCACTCAACTGCAAGGTAATGTCGGAATCCAAGTGAAGAGAGGAGGTCCCCACTCCTTTCACAGAATAACTAGCATCATCTCCAATGATTACTTGAACACTAGAATCTCTCTCCACCAAATCAGTTAGATGTTCTCTAAATCCGATGATGTGGTGAGAAGCACCACTATCAATTAACCAAGTATTATTATCAGTAGGCACATTGCTTGAAAGAGCATAATAGAATAAGAAACCACCTGAATCCTTTTGCGGAGAGGTCTCATCCACATATGCAAAAGTAGCCTGCTACTTAGGTCGGGTTGGACAATCCTTCGCATAGTGACCGAACTTGTCGCATCTAAAACATTGAATGCGAGAGAGGTCCTTCTTTTTCGATGTAGGAGCACCATTTGAACCTTTATCTCTATTCCTCTTGAAGTATCCTTTCTTCCCTTCTTTTCCTTTCTTCTTCGAAGATTGAGCGGCAAGAACATAAATATCTTCATTTGTAGGGCTTTGTCCAATACCTCTTGCTGCCAACTTTGATTCTTCTTGAATACAATCAGCTCTCAAACGATCAAACTTAGGAAGTTTTAATCTCGCACTGATTCCTTGAATGTAAGACTCCCAAGATGAAGGAAGACCATTAAGAGCCAAAATGGTCAAATCCTTGTCATCAACAATATGCCCAATAGTAGAGAGCTGATCTCTCAACTTGGCAATCTTCATGAAGTATGAGATGATCGATTCTCCTTTCGTCATCTTGACATGATGAAGTTGTTGCTTTAATGCAAGAGCAAGACTTTTGTTTTTGATCTCATAAATCTCTTCCAAAGTCTTGAACACGTCTCTTGCAGTCTTCAACTTGGAGATGACTGGTCCAATGTGGTCTTTCACGGAATCAACCAACATCTTTTTCGCCTTAGTATCTTTCTTCTTCCATTGAGACTTCTCTTCCTCATCAGTGGGCTCGGGAACTTTGGTCTCCACGAACTCAACTAACTCATTTTCTTCCAAGGTGAGCATGACTTTGAAACTCCAAGATGTGAAATTAGATGCTCCCTCAAGTCTATCCTCGATCTTAAGTCCATTCACTATCTTGATGATAGGATAGATGCAATCAAAAGATGAGAATAAGAATAAGGAATATCGCTGCTTGACTAAATCTGATCAAGATCTTCCTTATACCCGCTCTGATACCATGTTAGTTTTAGGATCAGATTTAATGCACAGAAATTTAATTCAAAATCAGACACAAAAAACACAGCATATACCTTGGGAAAACCCTCCACTTGAGGGAGAAAAAACCCAGCAACAAATATATCTCTTATATATATAAGTAATGGCAACAAGTCTCTTTTACAATGAGGCCACACACAAGGCCAAAATTCAGCACCAGCAATGGCTGTAATAACAAACAAGTAATCTGCTCTTACTTGACCTTCAATTTGCACTTAGAGAATTCGCACACTGCTCCTAGAAGAATTCACACTTGAAGGAAATCGAACTTGCTTGATGATCAAATGAGGGAGAAATGACCTTGTATATATACATTTGCTAGAGAGGTCGCACCTCTACAAGAACTAGGTCAGCCACCAAAGGAAAAGATAAATACAAATAATAATTATGAATTACAATGAAGGTCGGCCAAGATGAAAAACAAAGAAGGTCGGCCAAGATAAGAATTACAATGTTTCCTTGAGAAGCGCTCCTTCTCATTAATTATCACAAATAAATGTGTTTACAAAAGGCTGGAAGAATGAGCCTGAAGCTGCTAAACATCAACACTTCTTTGGTGGGAATGGTTTGGGCTGGGATTTGTTTTTAGGTGTTGAACTCCATATTTCTAGCCCTCTTGATGGCATCCTGTAAGGTTCTTGGATCAAAGGCTTTGACCCAACCACGAAGAGGCTCTATCAATCCCTCCATAAATAAAACAATCAACTTGTGCTTAGAAACATCTGTGACCATGACTTAGGGTCTTTGGAACTCGGATTGTAGGAGTCAATTGTTCCCACTTGTCTCAATTGTGCCAATTCTCTTAAGTATAGCTTAGGGTCCTTTTTATCAAACTTGTCAATCAACCTTTGAGTAAAATCAGCATAGGAGGTGATATTGTCATGTCCTAAGGTCACCAACTCGTGGTAACACCACTCATGTGCTTCTCCATCTAGATGTAGTGTGGGGTACATAATGGCTTTTGTTTCGAACATGGGGTTGAGCTGAAAGCCTGAAAGTATGTAGCTAATTTCTGCACCCATGAATGTGCAGTGTGCTTGTTGGAACCATCAAAGCTGGGAATGCACAATTGGCCCACTCTACGCTGCAACACCTGATTAGATCCGTGCCCCCTATCTCCTTTGGGCCTATTCCTATACTTGACCTGGCAAAAATCTGCTGAGGACATGGCTGCATGAAATTCCTCTCCTAATGATTGGTACACCCTCAAATAATTTGCAAACTTTTCACCACCTTCTTGTTGTCCTTCTTGTCCTCTGGGTGGTGCCTCTAATTCATAGTCCCGAGACTCGCCCGGAAGCACCCGGACGCGGCGAGTCCCGCGCCGAGCGGCCCTGGCCGCGTCCTGGGCGCGCGGACGTGGGCGCTGCCACGTCCAACGCCGGACGCGCCAGGCGCACCGGACGCGGCGAGTCCCGACTGTGGGACGCGGCCGCGGCAGCAGCAGGGCCAAAAAACAATTAAAACACAACATTTTTTTAATCTGTTTTTTTATTTATATCTTCTATTTCGCCCTAAAAGGGCACTCATTTCATTCATTTGGCAAAATAGGAGGAGAAGAGAGAGTTGTGAAGAAAAATAGGAGGAGAAGAGAGGGCAACCAGCAACTTGTTGAAGACAAATCCAAGGGCATATATCATTTGGGGAGCTTCATACCAGCAAGGAGGTGCATTGAAAGCTCATTACCAGTGATTTGGAGGAGTTTCTATTGCATTCCAAGCTAAATCTAAGAGGTAAGTTCGATTTTAATTGATTTTTTTGTGTTTTTTTAACAAATATTTCATTGTAATTTGTAAAATCACTATTCTTTTGAGTTTGCATATTTTTTTTACAAACCCTACTTGCAACTTAAATAATTTTAGAAACCCTATTTTGTGCAGCCACATTCATTTGCAAATCATACCATATTATTATTTTCACAATGTCTCATACCCCAGTCAGAAAAGACCCTGCTTGGAAACATGCTGAAATCTTTCCCGGAATGAAAAAAGGAGACGCCAAATGTTTCTATTGCAAAACAATATATCATGGAGGCATAAATCGATTAAAATATCATCTTGCACGCATACCCGCCCATGATGCAGTGGGTTGCCCTATAGCACCTCCTGAGGTTGTTCGTGAAGTACAGGTGCAATTAGAAACTTTTGAAATGCAAAAAGAATTGAAAAAGAAACAGAAGCAGGAGTTGTTGAGTGTTGGAGTTGGACAGGGACTTGGTGCTGTTGGAGATGCTTCTTCCATGCCTCCATACCGTCCTAGTGCTAGTGCTTGTGGTAGTGCTTCTGTTTCTGCATCAGCAATGCCTATGCGTACTCCTAGTGCTGGTGGCGCTGCTACTGCTAGTGGTAGTGGCAGTGTTAGCATTGGCCCTAGAGTTCGTAAATCTAGGGTGGACTCATATTTTGTACCACGCACTACCCCTGGTTCCCAACCGTCGCTTGAGAGCATGGGTTGGAACAAGGACGCACATGATGCAGCCAAAAAGGCAATTGCAGACTTTTGGTACTACTGCACCATTCCCTTCCATGTAGCCAGGTAATTTTTTTTCGTTTAATTGTTTTAAAATTTATATTTAAATTTTAGAATCTAGATGTATCTCATTATCTCATTATCGAATTCAAATTTTACAATACTTATGTAACTTATCAATTTATTTATGACATGTTATAGGTCACCTTTCTGGCAAAACATGGTTGATGCGATAACTATATGTGGGGCGGGGTTCAAAGCCCCTAGTGAAGATGAATTAAAGGGCCCACTTTTGACTCAAAAGGTGGCAGATGTGAAAGCACAATTAGAGGAGCAACGCAAGCAGTGGAGCATGATTGGTTGCACCATCATGACTGATGGTTGGACTGATAGGAGAAATAGGACGTTGCTTAATTTCCTAGTTTCCTCCGGAGGTAATTGTACTTCCTTCAATGCATTGGAATTTGAATTTTATTTAGTGAATCACATAATTTAATATGGCTGATTTATGTTTTTTAATTTATTGAATAATTGGTTTTGCTTTTTTTTTCAGGTGACACCGTCTTCATTAAGTCCATTGATGCTTCTGGCCAAATCAAAAATGCCACATACCTGTGTGAGGCTATAGAGGACGTGATAGCTGATGTGGGGGAAGAAAATGTAGTGCAAGTGGTGACAGACAATGCAGCAAATTATGTTGCTGCTGGTAGACTATTGATGGAGAGGCACCCTACTATATTTTGGACTCCATGTGCCGCCCATTGCATTGACCTCATGTTGGAGGATCTTGGGAAGCTCCCATGGATCAAAACATGTGTGGAAGCAGCAAAAAACGTTTGCAAATTTGTATACAACCACACATGGGTGCTTAACCTTATGAGGCAATACACGGGGTTGAGGGAGTTGTCTCGTCCTGGCATCACCAGGTTTGCAACAAATTTTATCACGATGCAATCCTTGATTCGGTCAAGGGCAGCTTTGAGGCGCATGTTTACTAGTGAGGAGTGGTCTTCCTCATCCTTTTCTACAAGCACTGCAGGGATTGCTGTGGCTGATTGCATTTTTGATGAGCAAGGTTTTTGGACACCAATGGACGAGATTGTGAAGGTAAAATTTAATTCTTTATTATGTTCTAATTTTTAATCATATCTTACTTTTATTTGTTTATTTTCATTCACACTTATTTGTGCAACATGTTTGCACTTTGCAGTTTATTGAGCCCTTGCTAGTTCTCCTACGAGTTGCAGATGGGGAGAAGCCCGCAATGGGCTACATATATGAGGGCATGGATAGGGCCAAAGAGGCCATTAGATCAGTCTATGGTGGAGTTGAGGAGAAGTATCGTCCCATTTGGGATATCATTGATAGGAGATGGCAAAACCAACTTCATAGGCCCATCCATGCAGCCGCATGTTTCCTGAATCCGGCCTTCCAATTCCACCGTGATCTCCGTGCAGATAGAGAAATTCTTAGTGGGCTCTACACGACATTGGAGCGGATGTTGCCTGCTGTTACTACACAGGTGGTGCAGGAGATAGATGCCTTCACTAAGGCACAAGGAGACTTCTTTGCACGTCAAATGTGCAAAGATAATAGGACAACATTACTACCAGGTAAAAATATATTTAAGGGCATAATTTTCATCTCTTTATATTATAATTTATTATTAAATGTTGAACTTGAACTTGAAACTTGAAATGAGATTGATTTTGTTTCTTTTTCTCATCTCAGATAGCTGGTGGAATATGTTTGGTTCTGATACACCGAACCTGCAAAATATTGCCATTCGTATATTGAGCCAGCCATGCAGTTCATCTGGTTGTGAGCGCAATTGGAGTATGTTTGAGCACATACACTCCAAGAAGCGCAATAGATTGACAGTGGAGAGGATGAACGACTTGGTATATGTTCATTACAATCTTCGGCTCAGATACAGGAAGCTTTTTGACCATGACAAAACCCCGATCAATCTAGACGAGGTTGATCCACAGTCTGAGTGGACCACTGAGGCTACAGATGCAGTCTTTAGTGACGAGGACCTTGATTGGGTGGACCAGGCAGAGAGAGAGGCCGAGGTTGTAGCCATGGCTGAGGAGGAGGCTAGAGCACGAGGAGGCATAGATGCTGTTGGTGAGCGTGGCATGGAGAGTCAGACACAGGCAGAGACTATGGCTGCAGCTGCAACATCATCCAGGCCCTTTAGACGCCTTCGTAGGAAGGATGCTGGCTCCACTATGCCATAGGGCATACAGTCATAGAACATTTTGATTTGATGTCATATTTCATATTTCATATTTGTATGGAACATTTAATGTCACGGATTTCATATTCCATGAGTTTTGTATACATTTGACTAATTTTATATATGTAAGTATGTTATTTCCTTCAGCAACGCAACTACAATGTGTACCTTATACTTATGTAATCGTTGTATACTTATGCATGTGATCAAATTTGCTTTTATTTGTGTTGTATTCAATAAAGGGTGCTTGAAACAAGTTTTAAATCCTTAAAAATCTCTAAATTTCTAGGGTTTTTCAACTTTTTTTCATTTTGCCGCGTCTGCGCCGTGTCCGCTTCCGGAGTCGCCGAGTCCCGCGCCGAGTCGCCCTCGCCGAGTTTGAGCCGCGTCCGCGTCTCGTTACTATGGCCTCTATGAAGTTAGGCATTAGAGGCCTATGTGTAGTTCTACTAGCTTCCCTAGAATTGTTAATGGCTGGATTATTTGTATTGCTTGCCTCTCCATGGTTGCCATGGTTTCCATTTGTACCATTGTTTCCATCATTGCCATAGTTACCTATATTATTGTTATTGGTATTAATGGTTTGCATCATTTGAATCATTAATTGAACCAACTGCTGCTGCTCTCTAGCCAAATCATTTAAAATCTGCATAGTACTTGGATTTTGTTGATCATCCCTATCACCCATATTGTCTTCCTCTTCAAAATCTGAATGAAGAAATTGTTGTCTTCTGCTGTAAGTGATGTATTCTCTGTCCTCGGGATCCATAAATTAATTTGAGACATTCCACAAGTTAAAAACCCACCAGGCTGGCAAAATCTCTTGCTTTGATACCACTAAAATAACCCAGACCAATTTTTCCTAAGCCAAATTTTGCAATTTTCACCAAGTTTGATGTCCACACATTTCATCGAACAGTTGGAGTACACATGAATATGAAGGATTTCTGAATGCTATCATTTATTTGATTTGTTTAATGCTTTCATAACAATTTTTCTTCATAAAATTCAAAGGGACATCGTAACAAACAGTTTGTAATAATTCAATATGACTGAATATTTAAAGTTTAAACATTACAGGTTGCTGTATATAACTCAGAAAATCAAAATGATGCACATATATTGCTCTGACCTTATTGAATAACAGAAATGAAGAACTCATAATTCATAACAGCTGATATCGCTCATGTTCAAGTCTGAATTCGGTTCATAATGCAACGTTTCACATTAGCAACTCACTATAGATGGCGTCTACCTTTGTGCAGTCCTTCAACCTTAATGTCTTGCTCCCAATCTGCTCAACTTCTACCAATCCTCACGTTAACCACAAGGAAGGATATCGGCCAGCGATGAGTGTCCAAATGCCTGAATTCTGCCCTAAATCCTTAGGCCCAGCAAAGCACTTGTCACCCAACCAAGTGTATTAGTCATGCCCAGCAATGAAGGAAACTATGCCCAACAATGAGTAATATCAAACAACAAACAACAGAAACTTCACACCCATCATATTAATGGATCAACCTAGCAACTCCTCATATCATGGCGTCCCATATTTAGCTATCGAATAAACTATCCAATGACCTCCTCCACTTGGCATCTAAATCTTTCCTTAGCAAAGTTTTTCAACTGCACTATCTTTAATAATTTGTCTTGCTTGCAAGACCTCACAAATGATTGAATCTTCAATTTTGCAACACCTGTGTGAAACCTGTATGATTCCACCTACAACTAGCTAGGGTAGTTGTCTCACCACTAAAATCAATTCTCTTAGGGTTTTCATCCTAGGGTTTGCTCAAGCAAGAAGTTCAAACTCCACAATAGAGAAAAAAATAAACAAGCATGAGCAAATGAGCTCTCAATTCCTCTTTTTTTATTTTCTTATGGAACTTTCTTGAAGGGACTTTTTAATTTCCTGCTTAAAATATTTCATTATAGCACCTTTATAAAGTGACTTTTAATATTTCCCCTATTTAATTCACTCAAGTCACTTTATAAAATTAATTAAAGTCATTTGTAAAATTTGCTTTATTGGACAACTTAATTAATTAATCTATTCCCTGATATTGCCCAAAATTAGCTTACGGGAATAAAATAGGCTAAATGGGTCATTTCTGACAACTCCACACGAGAGGGGACATTACATAAAAATACCAAAAGGAGGGTATTTTTTAAATAGCTATTTTTGTGATCAATTATAGATCAATCAAATATTATGCTTACAGTACACATACTTATTTTAGCATTTCATTCAATTTTCAAGTTCAATTTCACAATTTCATATATGTATTTTAGTGTTCCACTTAACATGCGAGTTAATTTTCAATTATGAATGTTGAATTTTCATGTTCAATATCAAATATGTTAATATTTTTTGAATTTCAGTTAAATATTTGATGATGCCTAACAATTTAATTATACATCTAAAAAGATGCAAAATATTTTTCTATATATATATATATTGATTCACAAGATGCTCTCTTAGAGAAATCAAGACACTTTAATGGTGTATTAGAATCAGAGATTCTAGCCTAGTATGATTTCATGGCATGTAGGCTCACAAATATCAAGGCACATAGGTCCCCCTAAATCAAGGTACACATGCCCAAAAGCTTCTTTGGCGTGCAGTCTGGTATCGATAAGTCTTCAAAAAGGTAGCAAGCATTTAGATACTTATGAGGGAATGGCCTAGTCTTCTTTGCCATTGTTGTTGGAGCTGTAATCTCCATGCATATCATTGTGTAGAATGTAGAGAAGTCTCTAAAACATCTGCTTGAGTCATGTGCTTTGTTTCTCCATCATGAGGGTCTTCTTATTCTTCACATGTTTTCATAGTTTTCCCAAGGAACATTTGATTGGTCCCTTTCATTCGAGTTTTGCAGCTCTTCTTATTGTTGTGGACTCAACCATAGCATTGGGGAACACACCATCCAAGTCATCATCACTTGCTTTTGCATCATATTCTTTTATTTTTTTGAGTGCCTTGTATGTGTGCCTCTTTTAAACATAACTAACTGCAATGGATTTGGAAATTCTTTTGTCCTCATGATGTCTGTTGTACCCCAAAATTAAAATTTTTGTTACACTTAGACATTTTGAAGAAATGAGTAAAAGTCTTGTTAAATCAGTCAAAAAGGTCAAAATTTGGGTGTGCATGTCTTGCATGAGGGGTTAAAACGCAAAATTTTCAAAATCTGACGATCTGGGTCTGTTCAGAGCAGCTTAACCTACAAAACCCAGATCTCAGTTTTTCATCCCTACTTTTTAGGAAAACTGCTATTTTTAGAAATTGTCTAAAAATAGTAACTTTTTTTGGGTTTCTTTTGAAACGGATACTTGCAAAACTTTCTAAAAATAGAAAGTTGGTCCGTTAGGGTCCAAACTGATTTTGATTGACTCAAAATACGTCCATATCAGGCTTGTACAGTTAGAATCTCAAAATAATCAGTTTTGCCCTAGTGGGTCTATTCTGCTTTTTCAGAAGCATATCAAGAGCTCCGAGGTCATCAATGGAGGTCAGTCAGCTGCCAGGCGTTAGATTCAACACTCAAAGCATTCAACAAAAGGCGAGTTGATGAGCAAGCACGAAGAATGGAGAAGAAAGTAAGAAATTTGTGAAATTTTTCTAACACTGGTTGACTTGGGCGCCCCAGGTGAGAATAGGTGCCCATCTTTTTAGGGCACTAAAAGTTGAAATTAGGGTTTATGCTTCCAATCAAAGTTGCTCAGTTCTCTGCCAGCTCCGCAACGAATCCAACGGTGTAGTCATCATATTATCCAGTCATCCGGGATTCGAGGCTAAACAGGGAGGATTGACACAGAAGTCAGAATGAAGAACATGTAAATTATCAAAAATTTACTAAGTCTGGGAACTTTGCGTGCCTCTGGTGAAGAAGGGCGCCCAACTTTTTGGAGCACCTAACTCAGCAGTTACGGTTTGAGAATATGCTCAATCTCTTCAGTATTCAGCCAGCTTCGTCACGCCTGTCTCTGTCGAATCATCCAACTGTCCAATCTCCAGTAGATTCAAATCAAAGCGGAACATACAGAATGAAGGTTTCAAACTTGAAGATGAAAATCTGATGAAAATGGTCAAGTCTGGAAGGTTTGGGCGCCCCAGGAAAGAAGAGGTGCCCAAGTTTTCAAGGGCCTAAACAGATGAATTTGCAAAAGTAGCTCTAATACGATCTCTTCACAGTTAATCCAGCTCTCCAACGAGATATTCAGCACATCAATCGGAGTTTGCAGTCGCCAGATACAAGAAGCTGAATAGAGGGTTTGATGAGAGCTAAGAATCAAAATTCAGAAGTAGCAGAAAGTGAAAAATATTCTAACTCTTGTGAACTTGGGCGCCCCCAGCCAAGAAGGGCGCCCAAGCTTTTGAAGGTTTAAAACTCATTGTTTGATAAAGTCTCTCCCAAAAGACCCCTCTTAATATTTCCTCAGCTTCGCAATGAGCATAATCATCAGTCAATTTGATGGCTGGATCACCAGATTCGACAAGATCATCTATGGAAGAAGAGTTAATGAAGAAATTGAAGATCATAAAAATGGCTAACTCTGGACAAAATGGGCGCCCCTAGAGGAGAAAGGCTCCCATGAATTCGAAGGTCGAAATGAAGTTTTTAGTCAGAGGCGCCTCTAGAACAATCTTCTCAGAACGGGTCTGGCTCCACGATGAATCATTCAGCTCGCTCATCAGATTAGTCTGCAAGCCGGAAATCGAAGGCGAAGTAGGTGGTCAAAATGGTGAAAAGTTGAAAATATAAAAAAAAAAAATGACTTTACACTGCTTGAAGTGGGCGCCCCTAGCCAAGAAGGGCGCCCAACTTCTCATGCCTTAGTAGAATTTTCAAGATTTTCAAGATTTTCAAAATTGCAAAGAGGAAGAAGGCGTCCAAATTCAATGATTTGAGATTTTTAGGGTTTTGAAAATAAAAGCAAAAGAAAGCAAACCTAATTCAAACCCTAAGTCTATTTAAAACCTCTCTTCAATGTAATTTTCATTATTTTTGCAGGTAGCATTCAAAGGAGAAAGTTGGAGCAGCAAGTTTGAAGAAATTTTTCAAGATTCAAGAGCTCAGTTTGCTGGTTAATCATCAAATTTTTCAGATCAGCAACATAAACCCTTGCTTTTTCATCCAGAAGATCAAATTTTTCAAGAAGAAGGACAAGGTTTTCAAATTTTCAGCCATCTGGGTCTTATCACCTCATTCTTCTGAAGAAAATTTTCAAGAACTTCATCAAGTTGCAGCAGCTGCTTTTTATTTGCATGTCAGTGAAATCCTCAGTGCATTTAGTTTTCAACCATCTGGGTCCTCTCAAATCAGTCTTCTGAAGAAAACCCATATCACAGTTTTTTTTAAGAAAGTTTCAAATTCTAGGGTTGGCTGCTTTTTCGATCAGCCATAAGGGTTTTGCAAATCTAATCAACTAGGTTCATTTCTAATCATATTCTGAACAAAACCCAGGTGCCAACTTTTTTCGTGAAAATTGAAGAAATTAGGGTTTGCTGCTTTTTTAGTATAAATTCAAAATTTTCGAAAACGGACGATCTGGGTTGTCTTGCAACGAAATTCTGAGCAAAACCCATATCTCAGAAAAATTTTCAAAAAATTTGTCCGTTGGAGTAAGAAAATCAGTGTTCTAAAAATAGTAGGTTGCTCAAAACTTGTCTGAACCTAGGCGAGTTTACAGTCATTCTTCAAGTTTTCTGAAATGGAGTACACTCCCAATGATTTCAAGACTGGATCAGCTCTTTATCATGATTACATCAAAACAACTGAGACAGATTTGCATCACATTAAGCCGGTGTTCAATCTACACGCTTTGGAGAGCGCAGGCAACACTTCAATCAGAAACGTGGGACACTTTGGACTCCTCGCAGCAGCGTCTATTCCTATATCTGTTCAGAGTCTTGAGTTCGTAATCGCTTGCATCAAGCATTACAACTCGGCTACAAGGGAGATTCAATCAGTTGATGGCAGATTGATTTGCAGTTTGAAGCTTGATATGATTGAGAAATGTTTTTCCATTCCCCCTTGGCCTAAAAGTGTCACTATTTCAAAGGGTGAATGTGAAAGGATGTGGAAAATACAACAAGAAGATTGTACTAAAGTGAATGAAAGAAAAACATAAGACTCTGTCGAGTCACACTTCCATGATGTCAGCAAGGTTTGAAAAAGCGGCCAATGAGGTCGAAGATTTCCTAAGGTCAGTTGCAGATGCTGAAGATATTCTAGAAAAGCGGTGTTTTGCTATTGAGGGCATAGATGCACCGAACCGGGACACAATTTCTAATTTTCTAGTGGATGTGATCGAGCTTTAAAGTGGCTTCCTTCTAGAAGCTTTCTTCCCGCTTTTTTTCTATTCTTGGAATAATTCTTATCCATTCTTTGAGAAGAGAAAAGAAGATAAATGTAATAGTTGCGTTTCCTGCTTTTTCTGCTTTCTTAGGTGTTAGATGTTATCTTCTTTCTAGATTTAGAAATAAAGCTTGCTTGCTGAGCAAGCCCTAGATTGTGAAAGCAAGGAGATTTTAGGGTTCCCTACTCCTCTGCTTGCCTATAAATAAGAGCCTTTGCTCATTAGTTTTCTTTAACGGTTATTGTGATAGCAAATTGCTGAGTCTCTTTTAGCCAGCAAGCTGTTATTCAGTGTCAGTTCACTTTGTGTTAGAACCATGCTAGTGATAACAAAACGCTGAGCCTATTGTGCCTTCTATTTGTTACTCAAGTGTTGTTCAATTGTTTTATGATAGCTAATTGTTGAGTCTCTTTTAGCCAACAAGAAGTTATTGTAATTGCTGTTCGTATTGTGTAAGAACAAGATTGCAAGCCTCTTTAGCTGCAATTTCTTGTTCCAGGCATGTTAGAAGTAAGTTTTGTTCCAGAAGTTTGAGTAATAAAATCATGAGCCTCCTTTGCCTTGATATAACATCTTAGATTTCCGTTATTTGTGTTCTACTTTTATGATCTTGATTTCAGCTTACATTGAAGTGTGTAGATGTTTGTTGAGAAAGAGTTTATTGAAGTATTTTGTCAGAGAATCAACCTTGTTCATTTCTAGTTTCTCTTGCTCTGCTATTACTTGAGAAGTTAGAAACGTCTTTAGTTTAAGTTAGTCGTAGTTGAAGTTCTTAAAACAGAAAATCTCAGCTGCGGCGTTTGTGTTTAATAAACCTTGTGCTCTAAGCTGATCAAAAAGATAGGCAACTTAGTTCTTAGTTTACTTTCTTTCAACACCATCAGCAAGAGGGAGCTTCCCCTCCTAATTTGAAGAGCAGTTTTACTGTGCATAGCTGTCCGTTTCAAATATGCATTCCAGAGGTGCAAATTTAAACGCCAACAATGTCTATAATGTTAGACAAGAAAATGACCACTAGTTCATTGTCATGAAGATGATACTCCAAATGCACCAGTGTTCTATCCCCTATAATGGCTTAGATAGCATGAACAACATGTGAGGATCCAATACAAAAGGTTTGTTTCATTCTCTTCAAGTCAAATTTCTCAATGTAGGCACAACCTCTAGCTAGTAGAGAGATTCGTGGAGTATCTTTTTGATTGGTGTGATGGAAGATTTCTCCCATTATTATAGGGCCATGGTTTGGTACTCATGATCCCAAAGTGGATCTTATTCTGATCTTACTTGGGTGAAATGTTTCTTCTTGTACTTATTCTGATAGTATATTTGTTAATTCATGCAAGTAGATCACATCCACTATTGTTGTCAATGGTGATTATCTCTTCGCTTTGTTCGACAACAAAATTTTCCAACTTGATAGCAGTGCTATATGTAATAGTTATCAAGCTTGTCCAATATTGACCAAATTCACTCTAAAATGTTTCTTAGTTTCCAAGTGGGGCTATTTCAGTTCTGAATAGCATTCACCATAATCATTGAGTTTCCTTCTATGTGGATGTCTATTATGTTTTTTCTTTCACATATCCATATACCTAGTAGTAATGCTTGCAATTGGACTTTGTTATCAGTTTTAGGGTACAACTTTTTGGGGGTTGTCACAATTAAAGTTCCATGTTTGTCCTAAACGATACATCCATCCCGAAGGGCACCTAGGTTGCCTTGTGAGGTATTGTTAAAATTCATTTTAAGTTTGTTGCTTTGGTGGGAGGGGCGGGAAAAACACTTAATTATTCCTTGTCTACTTTTTCCTTGTGGTTGATTCCATTGATCCCTTGAATTGGGGTTAATTTTCTCAAAGTTTCATCATCCCATCTTGTTATAGTTTGAGGTTTTTGTAGTACACTAATTATTCTTGACATGACCACTTTGCTTATCCCTACTTCAATTTTTTTTGACTTCTCCTTGATTGGTAGCACTTGTTCAAAGGAGATTCTTTGGTTCATTTCCTCTAGATGTGTCAGATCACCATCAATAAGTTGATTTGCCATATGCTTTTGAAGCATGATTTATATTTGATCCTAAGATAGCATTTGAAAGAATCACATTTTTCATTTGGCATAACACTTGTCTAGTCTAATTTTTCAAAAATCTAACTCGAACATTCCTTTGCAAAGGGGCAATTCAAAAGGAGATTATTAATTACTTCTACTTTGCCACATAGGACACAACAGGAGAGACCTATGATGCCAATATTCTTTAGCCTATCCCCTCTCAAAACATTTTTATGAATTGCTGCCCATGCGAATGCTCTTTCCTAAGGCAAACAAAGACAGCTCCAATATGGGTTTGTTAGCCAATTGAGGTGATTGTGAAAACAAGTTCAAATTTTGCATCCAAGTCTTACGGAGTAGTTGCTTGATTTGGCACTCACCCATTTGATTTGGTCCTCTTTTTTACTAATGAAGATTTCCCTCACCTTTAGTTCTTCTTTTAACTCATTCCTTTGGATAAAGCCATGTCTTTCCACTTCCATTCCTCCCCTAACTAATTGGTGTATTTTTGTATATAATTACACTTTTTTCCCCATGCCTTGGTGAGGATTTCCTTGTAACCTATAAGTTCTTGAATTTCAACTAGAAGAGCATATCCATTCTATAATCTTCCCAAAACAGAACTTTTCTTCTATTGCCAATTTCCCAGGTGAGATAGTCAATTATTAATGATCTACACAGCAACATGAAACTCAAAATGAGTGAACCCTTTGGTGGGTTGGCAATAGTGAGGATTCTTGATGGGTTTTCTGAGTCAAGGTATTTATTTTGTAAGATTTGGCTCCACTTACAAGACAAATTATCATACATTCTCCATATTAATTTTGCCTCAAGGGCAATTTTTTGATTGTTGATATTATGGATTTCAACACCCCTAGCAGTTTTGGCTTTACAAGTAGTTTCTCAACCAATTGGTGGAATTGTTTTTGTGTCATTGGAGCCTTGCTGTATAATTTTTTCATAAAGCCTTGCAAACTATTTTTGGCCTTTTCTGTGAGTTGTATGTGTGACATCATGCAAATTGGAATGGGCGAGATGGTTGCCTTAAATCATTGTGATTCTTCCTACAAGGGAGAGTCATTTTCCTTTCCATGATTCCATTTTCAGTCTACAAGATTCTACTATATCCTCCCATTGAGAAGTTCTAACTGCTCCTTTGAATAAAGGCATCCTAAGATATTTGCTAGGGATTTGTTCTATGTTGAACTCTAGTATGGAGGAAATTTGCATTTGGGTTGTTGTTTTGTAATTAAGAAGAAAATGTTTGACTTTTCTTGTTAATCATTTGAATAAATGTGGCTATGTTTCTGTCTAAAGTTGCTCGCATTGACCTTGCTTCTTCTAAATTGGCATTTCCATTCAAGGTGGTATCATTATCAAATTGTTGGTGGGTCAAGGCCATGTGTTAAATGCACATTTCTCCATCTGCCAAATCTGGCTACCACCTTAATTGATCTTTCTAAAGGCTCAGTCAATATGATAGAGAGGAAGGTAGAGATGGGGTCTTCTTGGTAGAGTCCCTAAATTGATTTGAAGAAATTTGTAGAGCTATTGTTCACCAAGATGGAG
The DNA here is from genome assembly GCA_007258455.2 of Sequoia sempervirens. Classification (NCBI taxonomy): domain Eukaryota; kingdom Viridiplantae; phylum Streptophyta; class Pinopsida; order Cupressales; family Cupressaceae; genus Sequoia; species Sequoia sempervirens. Next base: position 5,353,848 of record VDFB02000011.1, read on the forward strand.
TACTTGGGGGTAGAGATGCAATTGCAAATTCGTTCTGACCATTATTTGCAGAAACCAAACTTCTCAAAGATTAATAATAAAAATATCTAGCATGTTTGATCATACACTTTGCTAACGTCTAGCTTGATGACCATTTTTTTATCTAGAGGAAACAATAGAGTGAGCGGCTTTGTGAGCTATGATTATTCTATCCGTGATTGATTTGCTTGGGGCAAAGTTGATTTGTTCCTCTGAAATGATTACAGGAAGTAAAAGTTTGAGTTTGTTAGGAATTACTTTGGAAATGATTTTGTACAATTTCTTACAAAAAGAGATAAGGCAGAATTCTCCAAATGACCTCATATTTAATTTCTTAGGGATTATTGCAATGTTGGTTGAGTTCAATTCCCTATGAATCTTTCTAGATTTTCTTCAATCTTCAGTAGTCTTCCATATGTCATTCTGCATAATGCCCTAATATTTTTGAAATAATGCTATAGGAAATCCATCAATTCCTAGAGCCTTATTTAGGTGGAGTTATGATAGATCCAATTTCACCTCATTCTTTGTATAGGACCCATTGACATATCATTATTGCCACAGCTCAAGGAGGGACTCTTGATTTCATAAATCTAAGGCACTAGGGTTGCAAAGAAGCTCTTTAAAGTATTTGAACATCTTTTTTTGAATGCCCTCCAAGTTTGATGGTAAGCTTCCATCCCTTGCTTTAATAGAGTCTATTTTATTTTGGTCTTTGCATACCTTGGTAGCATGATGAAAATATTCGGTGTTTAGATCTCTTGCCTCTATTTGTGTTTCTCTACCTTAAGACTTTCAATATATTTCTTCTCTAATTAATAATTCTTCATATTGCGCAAGAAGTGCTTTTTCTTTGTGAAATTTTTCTTGATACATGCCTTGCATCATTACGTTTTGATTTAGTGTCTCCATTTCACTTTTGATCTTGTCCTTTTTTCTGAAGATGTTCTTAAAATATGTTTTGTTCCATTCTTTAAGGCATCTCATAATTTGACTAAGTTTCTTAATAGTTGGGAACATTGTGAAACCCTTGGGTACATTTGCATTGGTCCACCATTTTTTTATCAGGTTGAAGAAATTTTCCTTATGGAACCACATTCTTTCAAATTTGAGCGGGGCTTCTTGTATATATATATACTCCTTGTCCTATAGTCCTATACATGGAATACAAAAATGCAAATTTGAAGCCATAATTATTCATGTATGTACCTATGCACACACTTTCGTGTAGGTCGTCATAAATGTAAATATGTTATACTTAATAAATGAATATATTAGTATTGTATATTGCACCTGGACTTATTCTATTTCTATGAGCAATGCAGCAGGCCAAAGGACAAAGACTTCAGGAGTCACTAAAAAATGCCATTGACCATGTAATAAAGATGGTGTAATGAGTGAAATATGGTCTCAGTAATATTGAGAATGTCTAGAACAATTGTCTTTCAATCTAGTTACGATTATCTCAATTATGTAACTTGTTGATGGTGGAACAAGTATGAAAAGAAGATCATGCTCATTTAAAGAATTGGGTCTTAAAATAAACTTTTCAGGTATGTGGGGTTCAATCAAAGGGAATCGATATTATTAGCCATTGTGAAGGTATGTGATAATGTGTGTGGTCTGAAAAACGGATAGGATGATCAACATGTTCAGAGGAGATTTATGTGCTTAAATTAGACAATTGTTTTTATAATTTTCACATCTTAAAGAACCTTGATAAACAATAAACTATATAATAAAGCAAATGAGTCACACTCACTAGAAAAATGAAATTAGAGTAGCAACTCTAAACGAGTAATAAGAAAATTCGGATAATACTTCGACTTATTCTAATAAATAGAAAATTTTATTTCATATGGCATGGGAATAGGAATTATGTGATGTATTTTTTTTTCCAGGATTTAACTATGTAATTTCTGTTTCCAGAAATTAGAATTATGTGATGGGAATGAATGAGCTAAGCACCTTGTAAGTGAGAATGAGATGTCTGTAACCATTTCAGCCCCAGAAGACTTGATTAATATAAACTTACAAGTATAGAATGGATGTGAGATTTATACATGAAAAAGTAAAATATGCCAACTTGAATTAATGTAGATACTAACTAGCAATAAGGAAGGATGTAGGATAATTAGGTGCGAGATCTTTGCACAGAGCAAGGACAAGTCAATCAGGTGTCCCTAGTCCAGCTTGCTGCAAAGGAACAACATATAGTGCAGCTGGCAATCTTTCCTGTCACCCCAACCCTGCCTGCCATCCCTGCACACAACTGATAGCCAAAGTCTTATCCTGCCATGTTTGTAGCACAAGCTGACTCAAAGACCAGGCTGCATCAATTTTGCTATGCTTTCCACCTATTGAAGCTTGCATGCACGGAATGCTCTGCTAAAATAGATTGGCCAAAGATATTCATGTTATGGAATACACACAAATCAGTGCCTTCTTGGTAGTGGTGGTTAACCAAATTAGCTTAATAATTCATTGAAATAAAAGTTTAAGAAAGTATTTTTTGATATATAGCTTTAAATGTGACTTGCCATGAGTGACACCTGCACCAGTTTGATGGATTCTGGCACCCCTTTGAGCCTTCCTGAGCTAGACCCTGTGGTCACAGATGGTCTGCCTTTCCACATGCAATTGAATAAACTGGTGGATGATCCTCAGATTTTTTTGGCACCTATATGATCATGCACAATGTCTGCATGCATTTACAGAATAGCAACTCTGATTTCGCAAGGAGGTGGATGTTCATCTCCTTTTAAACACTGCCATATTTTGCAGATCTCCAATCACTGGATTAGGAAGTCAAATAGGTGTATAATTTTTTTGTAAATTTCTGTTAATTCTGTGTCCATTTTGTTGTGGACTGGACATCTCACACAAGGCATATCGTTGGATTAATGTTAGAAGGGGGCATTGTAATTTGTTCTCAGCAGGATATAAAAGAGTGTAATCAAAATTTTCTTTTAGTGGCACATGTAGAGTGTACAATTGCAATGGGTAACATATTGGGAATGCAAAAGCTGGGTAAGCGACTGCGTAAAATGTTGCAGAAATTATTAAATACTTGTTGGCCGGATAGAAATCTATAGAAGGGCCCATTTATACATGCTTTTTTTTAATTTATGTTTTGTTTTCATGTGTCCACAAGGGTTAAATGCAGATTGTGGACTGTGAGAATTGAAATTAGCATTAAATGACTCTGGTTGTGGAGATATTTCTCATGTGCTTGTCTCTTTTTCAGTTTATTCTTGTTGTTTATTACTGTGTATTACCGTATCTTATTAGCATAGGCTAGCATATTTGTTGTATGCCATGTTAACAAATATAAATGAACTGTAACGAAATATCTAATAATGCATGTACCAACTAACTATTTTTGTGGGGTAAACCCTGTGTTGAAATATTAGACAAGCTTCAAAATCTTGAGCATGTGATGTTTTTCTCATTATATCATATCCACTCATATTTTGATTCTTGCCTTTCCTATTCTCAGTTTTTTATAGCTTCAGTTTTTGTTGTAGCTGCATGAAGTCCTGTTGTATCCTCAACAATGGTTCTTTTTATAATGTTCACTGGGAACTGAGTAATTATTTGATATTTGCAGTTGGTTGGGGATGCTTCCTGGAACATGGGCATATGTGAGTGCTGGTGCTTTTGGCAGAGCCTTCATTGTAAGTTCTTTGATCATTAATTATCTGATACATTGGATCGTTTTTCTCTGTTGGTTCCACCTGTTTCTGCATCTGATTGCAAAATTTCATAGATGTTGGATCTCTTTATGTTGCATAAGTTCACCTTTGTTTTACCAAGCAGATGAATGATTGAAACCCAATTTAAGCCTTTTAACCTAAACTAAATAAAATCTCTATTAGTAAAGGTTTTTATAGATTTCTGACTTGGTTGATTGGCATACAAGATCATTTGTAAATTGCTTCAGTGGGGAATTCATTTAATTTTCTATTTGATTGTGAATCTGCTAACCTTCTGAGCTTGTCCTCAGTAAGAACTTTACACTTTCTTTTTGACATGAACATGACATTCATTGACTGCATTGTTCAAACTCCTTTTAGGAACCTTTATCATTGTCAGATAGGTTATGCATGTCTAATTATCAAGTAATTGATTTAGGAGCTGATCATATGGAACTATTTCTGCAGCATTGTTCGGATTTGAATTATTTCAATGCTTTTAGGATCTGCATTGTTCAAACTCCTTTTAGGAACCTTTATCATTGTCAGATAGGTTATGCATGTCTAATTATCAAGTAATTGATTTAGGAGCTGATCGTATGGAACTATTTCTGCAGCATTGTTCGGATTTGAATTATTTCAATGCTTTTAGGATCTGCATTGGTAGCTATTTCTGCAGATACAATATGAATGCAAGAGGATGAAAATCTCGACTTGTTCCTTTGTTTTGAAATTTGGAATCTATCAAACTTAAATAGCGTTTGACTTGGGAATCTAGTTTGTATACAGTGTGATGCAGTCGAGGATCAGGTACCCAATGAAGGGCAGCCCATCCTCACAGGCACACAGTTCAGCAAAAGATGAGTCAAACAACTCAGAGATTCAAATACTAAACATAGCATGGGAAGACATTCACTTTATAACTTCCAACAGGCGTGCAGCCTGGCAACAAGGCTTTGGTTTGATCTCAGAGGTCTACCAGCTTTCTTCCTGGTCACCGGAACTCCTGTGAAGTCCAGCAAAATGACCATTTTCAGCTCCCTTTCCGGTGAAGCCTGCTTTCTGTTAATTGTTACTTGTGGGTCTCTCTTTTTCTTTTTTCATTCCACTCAACCGCTTGATCCCATTTTCCATTCAGCTTGATGTATCATTGTAGTAGTGTGCAGTCATACAGCCGTGAAGATAAAAAAATTACATTACATTTAGGAATTGTAACTGCTGCCTGATGGAGGGATAAAATACATTCTGACAAAGGTCTGCAAATGGAAATCAATGCCAGATAAAGTAATTGTCCAGCAAAAAACTACCACTGCCAGCATAAAGTTTTTGATCAGTCAATAAAATAACTGCCGCCCAGTCTTAAAAGATAGCATCAATATTAGAAACTGTGTTCAAAGAATAGAATTTGACTTATATAATGTCTAGTGCATACAGTATCTGCCGCCAAGGAGACAGGAGTGGGTCCCAGCTTGTAACTGGGATATGTAAAGTGCCACGCAGGTCCACACAAGAGCCCAATTTTGACTGTGGGCCCCAGCAACAGCCTGAAAGGAAATGCCCAAGTTTTGAATTTGTCTTTATGTAGAGCTCAAAGATGTGGGGCCTGGCAGATGTAGCGCCCACAAATTATAATTAAAGCCTTTGATTTACACCAACGCCCAGGAAATATATTATGGTTTGTGGGTCCCAGCAGGATCAAGAATAGAAACATCCAAACGTTTTCAAATATATTTTAAGGCATTGCCAAACAGCATGCCATATGGACATGTGGTCCCAATGTAGAAGCCAACTAAGCACGTGGGCTCCACCAATGAACTATCACAACCTAAAAGCTTGAAGAGCCTGGAAAGAAAAATTGATGTGAAAACCACACACCAAAATTGCAATATAACCAAAATTTGAACGATTATTGGGTGAGCAGGATCATGTGTGCACCGAGATGCCACAGCATCACATTGTTACACTTCTCATTGTTGGTTGAATATTTTGCAAACTTGTGAGGTTTAGCAAAATGGTGGTTTCAGCGACAGTGTGTGAATTAAAACTCTCCTAATTAAGGGAAGGCTCCCCCTTTTTTACTAACTAAAACAAATATGGGTGGAATGATAACCTCTCCTCTTGTTTCAAGAAAGATTAAATTCTTTTCTCTTTTCAGAAAAGTAACATTAACTTTTTAAATAAACTTTTACAGCAGTGTGCAATAAAATCAAGAGAAAGGAAATGAAGTTTCCTGAACGCTCAAAGACTTCCGTCACTTCCTTCGGGATGGGAAAACCATCTCAAGCGCAAAGTCTTGAAAATCTGAGATCCTATCTACCCTATTGAAAGATAATCTAATGATAATATACAGCATAAGACAACACAAAGTCTGCAAGTATGATGTATCTATTAACTACTACAAATGGGAATTATTACGAGCACAAAGACTTGCAATTTTTCTTAACTTCTAAATTCAAATTATGAATTCAACCTTCAACATTTACAGCACAAACTCTGCAAATATTTTAATTGAAGCTCTCCTTAGCAATCTTCCACAATCTCCAAATAATCACAAAGTAATGCTCCAAAATGACATAAAAACACAATGGATGCAAAGGAGGACTTCAACAGAAAGTCTGAAATTTCCAACTCTTTGATATTACTTGAAAAAGAACAACTTATAACTATAAAGCTCAAAGTCTTTATGAGTACAAAATTCTGCAGAATTTTCTTGCTTGCCAAAATGATACAAATTACAAAGGACCCTCTCAAACATTTATAGGAGAAAGGTCATGAGAAAAAGGTGGGAGGATCCCAACTAACTTGAGAAATTCTCTCAACCACCAACTACTTGCAATTGACTTATTCCAAATTACAGCCCTAAATTATCTTGACTTGTAATTAGATTACATGTAATTACAATTTACAAAACTGCAAGTGAAAGAAACACTTGCGATTACAAAATTTGATTTTACATGTAGTATGTCGAAAACAAAATACATAAAGATAAAACATTTTATTCCATTTCAGTCCTAGCTTTGAAAGACGGAAATTTGCTGATAATTTCTTGCAATTCATCTGGATCGGGGCCTAGTGTGTTCTTGGCAACCACAACAGTCTTCAAGATTACATCAAAATACCTTATTGTTGCTTCTCTATGCTCTTCATAAACAGTTTGCATCTTATCAAGGATCATTTGATGATTAACAAATTTATGAATCGAATCCATGGTAAACTGTTCTGATTCCAGCTCTTGACGAGGGTTTGTTGCCATTTCTGTAGTAACCACATCAGTTGCAAGTAATTGTCCTTCATGATTTAAAATTCTGCAAGGGATTTTTTCAAAGCTAGAAAGTATGTCCTGCTCAACTTCATCACTCATTTCTAGTGTAGCTTGGACATCTTTGATGAGATCATGAATAACTAATGACTTGTTTGTCATGAGTTCTTCAAATTCTATGTATTTTTCTCTGTTTGGTATGATTGAATTGCTGCATAGAATTTCTAGCTTGACTTGATCCATCTCATGCCAAATTTTTAAATCTTTTTCAAGTGAATCCAAACTTTGCTTGAAAGCTTCCAAAGTCCGATTCATCTTTACTCTTGCTATTCTGACATTATTCAGAATTTGTAATGTCTTTTCAATTATTGGTATGCCTCGATCAATCAGCTGTGCCGCCCAAAAATCAACTGCTTTGGCCTTTTGTGCAATTTTCTCCAATTGCTTGACTGATTCTTCAGAGGTAAAAGAAGTTAATGGATTAACTTGCTCTAAAGAGTTGGTAATCTTTTGAATTACCGAAACAAGTTGTGCATTTTCCTTCTTTGCCAAGAGGTCATTATAACTATGTGTCAAGACAGTCACTGAATTTTGGGCGTCTTGCATCATGCTTGCATGTGTTTGTTTGCCTAAATCCACCCTAGTGAATTTGTAGTCAGATACTTGCATCTCTTCTGGTGATTTGTCTGCAAGAGGTTCAGCTATTTCTACATATTTCATTCTATTGCTGTCCACAACTACTCGTGAAACCATTTTAGCCTTCTTTGCAACTTTTGGCTTTGATTTCTTCAACTGTTGGAAATCAAATATATTTGGAGAGATTGCCTGTTTCTTTCTCTTTAAAGTGACTGAACTCAACCATGGAGGAAGATCCAATGTATTTGCATTTGAAACAACAACCGTGGTTTGTGCAGAAACAGATTCATTTTGCGCCACAGTCGTTACTCTAGGAGATGTCTCAGCTTGAATTGCAACAAAAGTTTGCTTGGATGGCATATTGTGATCGACATTAGCCATAAAACAATCAAAACTTGTAGCTGATGTATCTATTTCTGGAAGTATCATATGTGATGTCATTGGATACATCGGATTAGCATCAAAAATGTTCTCCAAATTATCATGCATGATCTCCATAGAAGTGGTCAATGTGGATGAAATTGAAGTATGAAGAGTAACTTCCGTAGGAGCAATAGGAGGAACGAAAACTGTTGAGAAGGAATCAACATCACTATCAAATTGAGACATAGGAGACAGTATTGATACTGGTGCAGCATCAATATGTGGAGACATCATACTTAGAGCAGTAGAAGACTCAAGAACCTCTCCTTCTTGCTGATCGATGATTTGGATCTGTGTCTCTTTAACCTCCTTCCCTTTTACTGTTGTTTTCTCCAAAGGTTTTTCCACAGCACAGCTGACTTTCAACTTGATTTTGGTTCCTGAAGAAGAAGCACCTTCCTTGGACTTATCTCTGACTTCTGATTTCAATCCAACAGGTCCAGTTGAATCATCATCATCATTAACCCTGATTTTTATAGTTATGACACCTATACTCTTAAGCCAAGAATTAGTATTTGCCAAGATTGACTGAAATCTGTTAAAAATAGAACTTGATTCTTTATGAGACCACTGTATTGCTGGAATAGAAGCGTCAACAACCCTTTGTTCTTCATATTCTGGATCTAAAATCTGCCCATCATCAATTACTCCTTCTGGGATCAAGGTCAGATTAAGATCTATGATTTGTTCAACTGTGAGTTTGCAATAGTCCATTCTATAGATATCCTTCTCTGTTCGAAGATCTACCCAGATATCTTCAAGACGATGTACATGAGTGAAGGCTCTCTTTATCTTGTCTTTCATTCCTCTGTAATCAAAATCTGCTCTTGCCTTGAATCTTTTTAATTTGATCTCCTGAATTTCGGTTTCCATTGCTTTTGCCTTTGAGGTAGTTGTCAAGGAGTATTTCCCAATCTACAATGGATTATGAGACGAGATACTTACTCCAGTTTTATGTTGTATAGTTTGTCGTGCATGCACTGTCATCAATTGCCTTGCAAGCTCCATTAGAATGATTTTATCTGTTGGATATCTCGGAAGCATGTATGGCTGATCTTCAAAACAGCCAACCCTCATGTAGCTAAAAGTGGGAAACTGGAGAAAGAGACAACCATATTCATTGACCTTTTTCCAAGCAGCGTTAGATACCCTGTTGTTCTGCAAGGTCTTGTCAAATAGACACATAAAATGACCAAAGAATGCGTCTTGGACTCTTCTATAATGAATTCTGCTTGGTCTCAAAGGTAGCTGATCAAAGTACTCCCAAACTAGAACTAGTGATCTATCTCCTTGGGTAGAAAGGCCTAGAAATTGCCTCAATGAAGCTGCTATGTAAACGAGATAGGAATTCATGTAAAATGTGAGCGTAGTAGGAACTTGTGCAAGCTGCTCACATAAACTATCGCTGATTATTTCACCCCAAAAGATTGGGTGTTGTGCCTTCCTTATCACCACTATGAATTTGTACATCCATTTCTCAAAGACATTAGAGAATTTCAACCCCATTATCCTGCTCAAGAGAGCGATTATGTCATTGACCTCTTCTTTGAATTTAGATTGGTATAGCTTAGGCCACCGAGACACACAAGTCCGACGCTTCAAAAGCCATTTAGTATTGATGTGCTGTATACAATCTTCTTTCTTTTGTTCATAATGATCTAGAGCACTCTTTACTGAAATATCTGAATATATTGGTGCATCTGGAACTCTGAAAATCCTATTGATGGTTTCGGGATCAAGCCTAATGACCACATTACCATCATCATCTTTGATGGTCCTGGATTCTTTGTCAAAGTGAGCTGCACATGCAAGGACAAACTCTGGCTCTAGGGCAGCAATAGGAAAAGAGAAACCAAATGGATGTGACTTCTCAACAGTAACTGCATATGATGAGAAGTTGATTTCTCAGTTCTCTTCAAAAACTCAGACATATCAACATGTCCAATCTCCGTGTCTCTGATTTCTTCAATGTTCGAGACAACATGAGAAGGAGGAATCTCATTCTGATACTTGTCATACTTGTACTTCATCTTTTTATTTGATGGAGTGTTACATCCCAAATTGTGACGTTACAATTTACCATTACTAGATAGAGTAAATATAAATATTGGAGATGAATTAATGATGCATGTACCTTGTTTTCAATATGAATGTTGTTTCATTTGATGTTATTCTTGGTGAAATACTGCATAAAAGAGAATAGAAGGTTATTGTTTTGTGAATAATCTGACTTTTGAAATGTTCATGTATTCTGCTTTGTTTTGAGCATATGACTCCCGTTGTCATGTCATGATATGCAGGAAACAGGTTCATACCTCCAGGCAGAGGAGAGATATCACTCGGGGAAGAACTTGGTCGGGTAAACAGTAATGGATACCAACTGGACATACACACAAACCTTAGAACTGAGTAAGCTAAGTCATTGTTTTGGTTAAAGGTAAGTCATCCGTAGGCTTGTCCAGTATCATTAGGAGTCGTGTCTTCTTATGAATGTGTAAACAAGTGATGCTTGCCAGTATAACCTTATAAGTAATAAGTTCTGGTTAGAGGTGGATATGTGTATTTGTACATATATACATACGAATACGATATGTACAAGTACCCATAAGTACATTCATGTCGATACAAACGTATTAAGCAGATGGATATGCCATACGTGTGTGTCGATATAAATGTATTTATGGATACTTATACGTATAATATATATATATAAATATATATACAAGTATACGTACCCACAGCTAACATGATGATTGAATTATATATAATAACGATATTATGCCTCTGAATTTATATATGTACAGGTATAAAGAAGTATAATTATATATTAATATTTTATTAAAATATAAATATAATATAGTTTATAAAGGTATACGATATTATTTAAATTATTAATTTAAATAATTATACAATTAAAAACTATATTATGTAGATATTTTAATAGAATAAAATATATATAAATATACTTAAATAAAAGTTTTATAATCAAAATGAAATAGGAATTATCATTTTAAGACAAAATCGTGGAGGAGAATAAAAATCGCGATTTTCTCTAAGTATTAAGAATACTTCATTGCGTTGAATTTTTAAACTTCAATTCTGAGCCTTCAGCAAATGCGTCACATTTGTATTGAAATGTATTAAAACATTATTGAGCAAAATTCGAAATAAAGAACTCAGCCGTAAAAATGGCGAATGAAAATAGAAAAACGCGCAGGAGATTCGCGCGGTTAGGGCAGACGTTTGGAATCTGTCAAACGGATTCATACTTAGCAAGAAAATGGATGTGGACGCCATTAGAGCAAGGAAAAAGTCTTAAATGTAAACTTGTCATCTAATCTAGCAGCAAAAATGCACCAGAATAAGAGCTGTCGCGTTTTTAACGAACTGAACAATTTCGAATTGAAACAAACACCATTGCTGTCAAAAATGGAGGTCGAAACCCTCGCCTTAATGCAACACGTTTCTAGTTTGAAACATTCCACAACTTGCTGGCAGTTCTGGCGCCATAGAAGGAGGAAATCAGTTCAAAAATCAATCCTATAAATACCTGCGTTTGGCATTCATATTCTCACGAATTTACAATCAAGTTTTCCTAGAGCATTTTGTAGCTAAAAAGTGAATTCGCCTTAGTAAGGAAATTGTTAAGTTTATTCTGTTAATATGAAGAAATCTCCGAATAAGAGAGCAGTAGTCAGAAATTGCTAGTTTGAAGTAATCTCTGAATAAGAGAGCAGTAATCAGGAATTGCTAGTTTGCTGTGTTGGGTAATTGTTTCAAGACTCAAGCTGAAAGCCATCTGGGTGAAGGCAAGAGGAGTTTCCTTCCAAAATACTGGAAAGCTTAATCAGGCATGCTAAATTCTTACTTTTACATATTTTCCTGATATTCAAAAGTAATCTGATAAAACTCTGAATTATAGTCATGACTGAATAGGAAAATGTTTGAATAACTGGTTGACTTAAGATTGAATAAGAAAGAATAAAAAGTTTCTTAAACATGTGATAAGTTGTCTCATGTATGTAGTCTTTTCACGGCTTTTGTTGTCATTGGTGTACGGTTTACATTAGATAATGGAAAGCAATTCTGCATAGTAGTTAATGGCTCTATATATGGAGCATATGCTTGTGTATAAGATACTAGTTACTAGGATTGAATCGAGAACATTTGCAAGTTATATACTTCAACCAGATACTAAACAACTTAGTTAAGTTATTGTATTCCTAGGATGTGAATATCCTGAAATAAGGCGTTAGTTGTAGTAACTTGCTAAAATGTTCGTCATTCCAGTAGTTAGGTTGTTGTAGGAAGTCTAGGGTACGGACTACCCCGATAGACCAACCTACGCGTAGAACTAAGATAGCCTCAAGTCAAGTTGAACCTGGCAAGTGAATGTGACATAGGACCTATGTTCTTCATTGAACGTAAACACTTTGGCCAAAGTAGTGTAAGGAACCATTTAGTTGTAGTACTACACTGTCAGTTCACCGTGATTCCGAAATACAACCTAGTTTGTGATTTGCCGTTAGCACGAAAGCTAGTTTTGTAGAATCACAACACTATGTCCAGTTGGTAGTCATTAAAGGTTACCCAACCAATCTCTTCTTCGAAGGGAGGGCCGTTCATTGCAAAATGATCGTGCGGGGGACCGCATTATATGTCCGTGGTTGGCGGAAAAGCGCCCGAGTGATGTTTCTCCTCCACGAACACCCGACTGATGATCCAAGACTTGACAGGACGAATTCCTGGACCTTCTTACAACTATTTGTTCTAAAGCTCATTGGAGCTATGTTAGTTAAGGTACGTGTTCTTGTTTCATGTACATGTGAAGTTATTATATTGAAAGGGAATCTTTGTTGTATATTAATATGGCAATTTGTTCATGTTTTGTCAATAAAGAAAAAGAAAAATTCTATTGCAATGACATGATTAACACGTTTACATACTTGTAGGATATAAATTATGAAAATTTTAATTTTACCGAAGGATCGGGCTGTTACATGGAGAAGCAGGTTCCTCCGTCATTGAACAAGAATTTGCAAGGCTGCGATGAAAATTCCATAATGTTAAGACATCATCAACATTTACAGGTGTAGACATGGTGGAGGCTCAAACTCAGAATGGTGTTTTGGCTATATGAGGGCAGAAAATGAGCATTATAACTCATTTCGGATCTTTGGAGGTTGATTGCAAGTGAAAGGGACATGCATTTTTCATGACAAATGGAAAAGTTAGATTGCAACTTTGAAAAGTGCAAGTCAGAACTTTCAACTTGCATTTGCAGTCAAGGTCAAAAAGTCCGATTTTTAGGCATTTATAAAGCATTTCGGGATTTTGAAGGTTGGCTGCAAGTGAATAGTGCATTTTGGGATTTTAGGAAGTCATTGCAAGTTACTTTTCAAAACTTTTAACTTGCATTCTATATCAAAACTTCCTACTTGCAATGGGTGGATAAAAACCCGATTTGCTCCTAAAAGCATCATTTTTATTCTTTTTTTTTTTTCTAGAAAATGGAAATGGTAAATGGTGATAATGAAGAAAAATGATAAGGGCAAATGGATATGAAATGGAAGGAGGGTGAACATTCTCAGCTGATGGTAAAAATGGAGGCATATGAAGTGAAAGGAAAAAGAGGCGTTTGATATGAAGAATAAGTAAAAACGCGTTTTAGCAATGGGCGAATGGCGATTGAAAAGGAAAGAAGATAACACGTTTTTAAGGAAAGATGAAGGCGTTAAAATGAATGGCATTTTGAATAATGAAAACGCATTTTCCAGAAAATGCAAGATAAAAACGTGTTTTTATGGAATGGAAAGAAAGGCATATGGTATTTGAAAATAAAAGAAACGCGTTTTTCTTTTTTTATTTGAAGAGAATGGATGGCGAATAAAATATGGAGGGGAATATGGAAAGAAAAACGCATTTTCTTTATGTAAAGAAAAACGTTTCAGAAAATACATTTTGATATTAAACAAATAAGAAACAATGGCGCCAGAAAACAAGAAATTTTATGAAACAAAAACATTTAAAATAGAAGGAAATCACAATGAATAAAGAAGAACATACCTGTAACAAAAGATTGCAAACTAAAAATAGAAGAAGAAACCCTAAACGCCTTAGAAAAATGCAGTAAAAGAAGCTCGATCCATTGATGGCTGAAGATCCGACTTCATTGCTAAGGCGCCATGAAAAGAGGAAGACCAAATCAAACTTAGACTCAAACAGCTTCCTTCACAAGCAAAATTCAAATGATCTCAACTTAAATCGGAGTTTTTGAAGACCAGTGCAAGTTCACACCAAGTAGAATTGGGTTTTTGATGAGCATTTGCAAGTTTATTGACATGAAAAACTAAAATCGGGCCTTTTTCTGCATGTTGCAAGTGTTTTTTTATTAAAATCGGGCTTTTTTCAAGTCATTACAAGCAAAAATAAAAGAAATCGGAACTTTTTAGAGTAGTTACAAGTGCTTTAAGTGAAATCGGAACTTTTAAGAGTCATTACAAGTAACTTAAATGAAAAAGTAACTTGCAAAGAACTTAAAAAGTTCCTACACTTGCAAGTTATTCAAAAAGTTCCTAAAAAGGCTTTTTAAAAAGAAAATTAAAAACAAAAACACTTGCAATGGAGATGAAAAGTTCCTATTATTAACTTGCAACAAGAAGCTAAATCTCCAACTTGCAGTGATGTCAGAAAAACCCGAAATTGACCAAAAACACACTAAAAATGACTCAGAATTTCACGAAAACGAACGAAAGTAAAAAGTGCTAACCCAGAGAACTATAAACCTAAAATTGAGATTTGCTAATCTTTGCACCTCGTAATACGTGCCTTAGAAGAGAAAATCTTCAAATTTTATCAAAATTTTGATTGGTTATCCCAATTTTAACAAGTCAAAAATTAGGGACAACACTCATAATTGTGTCCAGTTTTTTCTACCATTAATCAGTTCTTTTCTTTTACTTTACTGTTTGATTGTTCTGTTTAAAATTTAATAGTAAAGTTTTTTTTAATTTTTGAGATTCCATATAAGTGCACCAATTTAATATTGTCCAATGAATCTGGGACTTACTTTGGGTTCGTGCATAAACTTGGTTTTTTTGGTAGGTAAATTATGGACATAGGGTCCATTCCGTTTGATAAAATAAAATAAAAAAGTTAAAACATTTGATTTGGCATTGACCTTGTAAATAGGGGTGCTGAAATAATTAAAACTCAATCTAAAACTTGGGTAGCAAAGAGCTATGACCAACACCAACTCAGACTAGTCATCTAAGCCCTTCTTTGTCGATCTTAGAGACATATGATGTTTCGTCTTACTTTGATAAAACATCTTTTTATTTAATACCATTGTCCATTCCTAGCCCAAATAGGGAGAAACATATGGAGTGGCCTTGACAACCCTCATATGCTCCACATTATCCTTGAAACTCTCCTCCTTTGGATCAGACTTGGTTATCATACTTACAGAATCCCCATAATCCATGTCAAGCCTTGGAGATTCTATTAAAGATACAAGCACTGGTTCAAAGGAGTCCTATGCATGAGCATGTGTTGGAGGTCTAGGTGGAATTGGAGAGTGAGAGTCAGCGATAGTGGGAGACCCATCATGGGGAGAAGCAATCCTAGACAAATCTCTTAAGGGAAAAAACAAAGTGGTGAAGCTCTGTGCTTGACCACCAAGTACTGAGTGAGTCCTGCAATATTGGTCAAGAAGTGTATGTTTCTTGAAATTGTTTTATATAAAATTGTTATCTGAGAACTATGTCTAACATTCAGCAATATTTACAAGGAGCCAGAGAAATCTCTTTTCTAGATGTGAAATTAGCTTGATTTTTTTGAGAGTTTTTGTATTTGATGACATTATTGCAATTCCTTAAAATGGAAGCTAAATTCAAATTTGTGTAATGTCTCAAGTATCAAGAAGCATATATTTCTTGAAATTGTTTTCTATAAAATTGTTATCTGAGAAACCATTTCTTATATTCAGCAATATTTGCAAGGGTCCAGAAAAATCTCTTTTCTAGATATGAAGTTAGCCTGATTCTACTTTTCTTCTAGAATCTATTCTTAAAAGGCTTTTAATCAGAACATTGTATTATTTATTGTTTGATTAATTCAAAATCTTGGTTCTACAATCTATATTGAGGGAATTAGTTGGGAAACCAAAATTGTAAGAGTTTTATAATGGTTAGAATTGTTTGTGTGGCAACTATTTATTGTTGCCTCATGTATTTGGAGGCATAATCCTTAAGAGTGATCCGCTACTAGCACCAAATTTTTCATATTTAGTGGCTGTATCAATTTTTCCTGATGAATTATTCTGAAATTTATTTGAAAATGAATAGAATTCACCTTTTTTGAGCTTTACTTCTATGTTCTTTTGGCTTTTTTAAGAACTATACTCATAAAAGGGCCAAGGCTCAACATGATACTTGTGGTGACCAGAGAGTGCAGTGAACCACAAAACGAGGACAAAATTCATTTGGTGAACTGGAAAAAGTAGTTGCAGACAACCAAAATTTATTTCTCAGTGCATTGAGGAACTTGAGGCCCTTTCCCTTTATATACATACATACATATATGTATGTGTATTTACACACACACAGACACAGACACAGACACAAACATATATGTATATATGTATCTATATATACACCCACAACACATACACACACATATACATATACATATACATATACATATACATACATACATATATATACATATATATACACACACACACACACACACACACACACATGTGTATGTATATTTATATATATCTCAAAAAAGATTATCAGTTTTTCCATTCCCTTCAAAGAGAGAATCCAGATATGGCAGCTCTGCTTGAAAATCTGAGCATGCCAACGACAACTTTAAATATCAAACAAAACAAATAAAAGGCAACATAATTTGCAGGAATCATTGTGACCTCCATATCAACTCCTGCAACACACTCCCATCACCCCACAAAAATAAAATAGCTATATCTTCATATCATGGTATCAAAGAGACAAGCTATGTTGAGTTTTGTCCTTAATAGAATGAAATATTCTGAGCCAATTTTTTTCAAATTTTCAATAACAGTTTACAAACAAACGCACCCGTTAAGGTTAGATCTAAACCCAAACGATGCTGAAGCAACTCTAACCAGAATGTACACCAGGATCCCGATGTGGGCAAGGTGTGAGCATTGGTCAGAGGATCTGGATGCAGAAACAGAACTGGAAGGAACTCTAACCAAGAATGGCGCTGATGATGGCGAGCATATGGCCAGAGGATCTTCTACACTACAAGTACTGAAAGAAAACTCAACACCAAGTATGTGCTACCCAATCCAGTATGGAATTGAGGCGACCATATGGCAGAGTGCTAAGGATTACAATTCTTTGAAGGGAAATAAGCTAAAATGCTGAAAGTACTCGACACCCAGAATGTGCTTTCTAACCCGGAGTGGGAAAGGAGCTACCATAGGGCGGAGGTAAAGGAAATACAACTGCAATTACTGAATGTAAAGTTGAGCATTACAAATTTATGATAAGCAAGAATAACAACTGCTGTCAGTACTATTGTCAACTTACAATATGAAAGATAATGCCTTGCTATCAATGTGAATCAACATGTAAATAAAGCTGCAACAATATATATTGAGTTTCCTTCACTGAATAATAAAGCTTAGATCAAAAACTTAATTATTAGAGCCAACCTGACAATCTGATTTGCGACAGTCCTGTTTTCCACGTGCATGAACAGCAGCCCTGTAACTCACAAATTCACTCACAACTCACTCCAAACTCAACCAAATTTCATGAGACGAATTGCAATATGATCCCAAGAAGATGGCGCCCAAGATTAGCACATAAAATTGACTCCAAATGCTGATATTAATTATTGGCACAAATCCCAAGAAATGCAAATGGTACGGCCCAGCAAGAGGGGCGATTTGCATTTAAAAATCCAAAACACTACTAAAAATTCTACAAACTGGAGGAAAGGGTCGCCCCTTACAGACAGAGAGAATAAGCTAATACCCAGAAGCACTCTTTTTGTATTTTATGATTTATGAATAAAAACGACAATCTGCTGAATGAAAAGCAACTCCAGAAATCTCACTAATATGCAATAAAGCTGATCTACAAACCACACAATGATTACAATGCACAAATTCCAATACAACTCTCACAAACTACACTATCTCACCACTAGTCGCTATCTTTCAAGCGAGAAGCAATGCCAAGCTAGGAGGCTTTCATTCCTCGAAGCAATCCCACAGCCAATCCGGCAGCATAACATTCCTGTAGACAAAAGATCCTGAAATGAGAACCAAAGGCTTCCTTTTATAATTTGCCGTTGACCTTCTCGAAACCCTAATCTTCTTTTCAGAGTCAAACCCTAATCCTTCAAAAGATGGCGTCCCTTTCTTCAAAGCTTCAATTTTGACTTTTAATTATAATTTTATTTCTTTTTTGAAGTTGGCGTCCAACTTGTGCTTGGAATAAATCTTTTAATAAAGATATAATTAATTTCTTAAATGAGGCGCCCACCATAAAAAACATCTTTTAAAACAACTTAAAGTGAAGTTGCTAGGCCAAGGGGTCAATGTTAAAATATAACATTAAAACATGACTTAATTAAAATAATCCAACTTATCTCTCCAGTTATGCCCCAAAGCCAAAATTGAGTAAGCCAACTGAGTCGATTGAAGAGGAAGGTCAACTGTGCCGAGACCAATATGACCACTGCCAGAAATAGAATTTACTAAAAATAGTAAATTCCAGAGAATGCTCAGAATGCCAAGAGAAACATATCACTGCGAAGCCCACAGAAAACCCAGAAGGAATCCGCAGTTCAATCACCAATTCACGAGCAATCGCAACCTCCACACAAGAAACCCTAATCAAACCATCCGAGTAGCCTACGGTCTCCAGAATGGGCCAACGGTCATCTGAGAAGATCATGCTCGAGAAGGGGACATTACATAGAAGAAGGCTTCAATTTCTTAATAGTAATCCAAGCATCTTCACAATCACCCATAGGATGCTTGTCAATAGTCATAGATGCCAATTGCAAAACCATCATTGAAGGGAGCTCCTGCATGCTGGTGACAACAGGAGGAGATGCAACCCTGGGTTGGGTCCTGGGAGAAACTCCTGCAGACCCAACAGGAGAAGAATTGCTGCCTGGAGAAGTGGGAGAGTTTGAGAGAAGTTTGAGGTCTGTAGGAACAGGAAGCTCTGGACTCTGAAGAAACCTGAAGAATTTGCTTAGTACTTGGATTAGAATCATCAATATGCCTAGAGGTCTGAATTACCCGTCTTGGATGACAGGTGCTGCAGAAGAAACATGAGGAACCTTGTTTGTGGATTCCTGAGAAGAAAATTGAGAAACTGAGGCAAATGCCTGGTGACGCCTCTCCCCAACCCCTTTCCACCAAGTAGCTTGCCTGGGTTGAGGAACTGTGTGAGCAGATTTCAGACACTTTACCAAATGAACTGTAGCAAAACATGATCTTTATCTAAAAGCTATTCCTTCAAAATCTAGCTTTTGCATCCAGTGCCTATTTCCAACCTCCAAACAGATTTCTTTAGGATTTTTTTTTGATAAATCCATCACCACAAGTGTTCTTGCATAAGTGAAATGAAGCATCATCTGATTCAAATTTGGCTTTGAAATAAGTTTACCAAGTTACTTGCCATTGGAAGAAGGGCTTTTTGCCATTTATCACTCAAAAACTGGAGTGGAAGATTTGGGAGGCTAACCCAAGCAAGAGACACAGGGAAGGATTCATAGAAGGGGTTGAAATCAGGATGTGAAGGTTTTAAATCCAAAAAGCCTAATCCCAATACCATGGGCTGCCATTCAGAAGGGCAGCCATCTGAGGGTATGCTGCAAATCACCAGAAACAAGCCTTTTGCACAAGTGAAAATAGCAATATCTTCCTTTAGAAAGGGCTCCCAATGTCATGCTAACCATTCGCATAGCTTAGCCAAACCTAGCCAAAAATTCTGAAATTCATAGATTAAGGTAACGTGCTTGAGCCAGTCTTCTGCTTTGAGCACATTTCCCCAAATTCCATTGTCTTGATATGCTCAGGAATCCCGAGTTTAACACTAATTTCAGAAACCAAATATGCCCTAGAACATAGAGCAACACAGGGAAAAAAATCAGGATCAAAATGGATTGCAGGCTGTACCTGTTTGGAATCCCATCAAGATCAATGCTCCATAGATGCAAATCAGAATAGGAGGGCTTGGGAAGGATTTCCACTGAAATCCCAGTGCTCTTCATGCTTAACCTTAGAGAGGGATTAATGCTGCTTGCTGCCCTAGTGCCAGCTGTGATGAAACCTGCATTTGAACCCAGAAGGCTGTGATAGATCTGCTTACGTGTGGGAGCTGATGAGACAGTTGAATCTGTCAAGGGCTGAAAAACATCCCTGGTTTTGTCCTCACCAGAGCAGCCATTTGTAGGAAGAATACTAAAATCTGTCATGAGGGTGATGGAGATTTTTAGGAGCAAACAGGAGCTTGTTGATGTGTGTTTTATGACTGCACCAAACAGCAGAATAAAGTTTCCAATGGCTACTCGATTCTCTCTTGATCAAAGTATCCAGCATGCTAAGATTGCAAGAAAGTTCATGCGTTCAACTCCAAGGTTCATTTTATGCGGTGGAATAGGTTCAGTTGGTTCGTTGTGATTTGCTGGTATCATGAGGGGACTTACGTAATTGTTCGGCAGCAGACAACAAACAACGAACTAAAGGGTTTTCATGTGGTTCGAAAGATTTGTCAATGAAATGCAAGTTTCCTAATACTAACCAAAAAATTGCGGAATTAAATGGCTGCAGGGATTAGAAAGGCTATGGACTACTCTAAGATGCGGGATGTGGAGATCAACTTCAGCAAAATTCAACCAGACTTTGCTTTGCCTCACTTTGAGTAGCTTCCACGGAGTCGGTGCAATCTTCAAGGGAGGTAACTAAAGATATTCAAATCATGACTTAACATGAAGGTACCATCATAACGACACATACCAGCATTCAATCCGTAATTGAAGTTAAGTCCACAACGTTCCAGTTGACCACACAAGGCGAACACACCGTTAGTGAGCCCGCTAGTGGTATGGATAAGCGAAGCTTACTCAAATTAAACACTACATTCCATAGTTACTATCTACTTGCATGAAATGAAATTTATTCTACTTTAAGTTCTACTTTAAAATGCTAAGTGATTTGGAAGGACGAAGGAGCCTTGCTAGCTACTCATAACAAAAGAAGAAATTACCATCAATGAAAACTCTTTTTATTATGAGAGTGTTCACAACAACTTCTTACAAAGCATTCAATGAGAAAGCTTTCCTTCCTCTTCAAACTATGCTATGCTATGAAACTATGCTAACTGTTTCTCTATGCTCCTAGCTCTCATGTCTATCCTCTAGTCTAATGAATTACAAATGAGGGGGGATGCCCCTTTTATAGCTGGCCAAGTCCAATGGACGGCTTAGATTACAATCAGATGGATGGCCCAGATTGTGCCACCTCAGCCCTAATTAAGATTCACCCTAAAAACTGCCACACAAAGAGGAGTGGGGTAATAAATGAGCCAAGAGATTCCCACTCACTCCCGAAATAGCATAGGCAATTAATGCCCACCATCATCTTCCAGAAGATCATCATCCAGAAGGGCATTTCCATTTTCTTTCTCTTTGACTGCAATGTCAACGAATCTAGCCAGCACTGTTTCAACTTCCTGAACTGAAATAGGCGGGATGTGATCAAGCTGAAACTCCAGCACCGTAACTGTTTGCCCATGCCGAGTACAAGATTTCCTCCAAGCAACTAGAGCATCCTGAGTGTTCTGAATAATGCTGGAGAAAGTCGAGGTGTTTTCAAAATCATTCTGAACAAACGTCTTGACCTTCGAAAAGAAAGGCCCCAACCTACTCTTCAAACCATCTGCAGTCACCTCCTCCAAAGTCAAGTCTCCTAGCAAAGATAACCTCAAGTGTGTTCAGGACTCCATCAAGAATATTCATCATACCCTTTTTGACTCAGACCGAATTTGCCTGTGCTGCATCAAAGAAACCTTGGCCTGTAACCACTGAAGAATACCAGCTAGCAAAGTCATACCTATCACCTTCTTGAATTATGCCTCCCTCAACCAAAGTCTGTAAGGGCGTATGCATCAAAGCCTCTAGATGAAGAACAACCTTGTTCTGATAGATGTGAGCCTCACCCCAAGCCTGATCAACTGCATCCATTCGTGCCATAATGCCAAAGGCCTGCTGATAGGAATGAGCAAGATCTTCCATAAACTTCTCCGTCTCAGTGCGAACATTAGCAACTCATTTATCTGCCTCCTGTGCCATCCTCCTCATGTCCTCCAAGCCGCTAATTGATTCTCTGGGAAACTCGGCTGGGAGCTCAATTGTTGGATTCTCTTGCCCACAAGGACGAGACAAGTGCTGTACATAACCAATCAAGGTTTTGTGCTCCTTCAATCTTTTATATTTGCCTTCGGTTCGGAGCAGCCTGTCCTTGAGTGCCTGATAGGAGTTATCACACTCCTCGATTATCTGTGCTCTAGTGGGGCGGCCTAACTCCATGGTAGTGATCATATAGTTCTCCGGAACAGCCTCATCTCAATCGCACTCAACCCTAGGTATAGCCACGTGAAGTGTGCGAGAGCCATCTTCATCTGTTGAGATCCTTGAGAACTTTCTAGCCTTCTTCTTTGTTGGAGGTGCACTGATCCTACTCAGAAATTCTTCCATCTCAATTGCTAGATCGATCTCTTCAATAGGGTCCCTTTTCATCCTATCCGTTAGCCAATCTGGCACCACTTGTTGCAAGTTAGAAATAATGAATGGCTGTTCATCCCTTGCTTCCTCTTCATGAACTTCTCTATCGTCATCCTGACGAGGCTCATCAACCTCTATAGGCTGAGTATCTCCTGAACCTTGGGCCTCCTGCCTTGTAGTAGTGTCATCCTCTAATGCTGCCTCAATCTCACGCTGGAAGCAAGTATCCGTGGCCGTTTCTTCCTCCTCTTCCTGTTGGTTCTCTCTTATGGGTGCGTTGACACTCTGGCCAACGGACTCCTACGAGGTGGCTAATTTGCCTCCTGTAATTCCTGTTCTTCATTCAACCTCTCTCTCTGATCTGCAAACAGTGAAACTTCCTGCACACTTGGAGAGTGAGTCCTCAATGGCATATGTGATGCCTCCTCAATTCTCTAAGGCTCCGATTGGACTGGTTCTTTTCTTCGTGGCTCTGGAGCTTGAGCAACTTGCTTCTTCTTCCCAACAGTTGGTGGCCTATGATCTCCCATTAAGTTATAAGAGGAATTGACCTGCCCTTAAGCTTGTTCACGTGCTTCTCCACCCAACCTCTCGTGAATGTCAAAACTGGTATGCAAAGCGTATCCAAATCTGTAATCTCCGGCTCCGACCAATCCGAAAGTGGGAGTGGTGTATTCCTCATTGTCTCATAATCAACGTACATAACATTCACATCTTCATCTATCTGATCTGGCACCGGAACAATTTCACATTCCCTAATCATGCTCAATGGTATCCTTGAAAACATTCTTCTCCTTACTTCAACATCATTCGACGCACTTGCCCAGAAATCTTCAATGTGCGTCTTATGTCTGAATTCCTCAGCCAATATCCATCTGATATTCCTATGAGGATCATAATACTGCCTACTAGTATGATAAGAGAGGTGGAAAAATTGAAGCTCGTTTTCTGCTTCCTTGGCTGCCTGTAGTGTAGGACAAATTTCATCTGAATTTCCCATGATGATAGGGAAGTCAAGTCCTTTTTTCTTCTTCTAAATCTTATCATAGGCAATGAGCTGCCTAGATATTTCTAGCATCAAAATCCTGTTTGTGGGATATCGGGGCAATCTGTATGGATAAGATGAAAACCCCTGCAGCCTGATGTAAGTGAATTTCGGAAATTGGATAAACCAACATCTGTACCTCTCAGTTAGCTCCTATGCTTCCCTTGATATTCTGTGATGAATCTTGAATTGTTGAGAACCACACCCAATCGGTTCCTTGTATGATATCCCTCTGTACTTTGTCATTCGAGCCAGCATATAGATGATAGATGAACTCATATAAAATGTCTTCGTTCTCCTCAAACTTCTGAGTTCATGCAAATTGTCACTGATCATTACCGCCCAGTCAACATGTTCTTTGCCTTCCAGCACAACGTTGATGTAGTAAAACATCCAAGGCTCAAAGATGAATGATTGGGGGCTCCCTCCAACTTTGCTGAGCATCATAATTAGGTCACAATATTCTTGCTTCAAGTCATCTGAGATTATTTGTTTCAACAACTTTGTGCGAGTTGGCTTAGGCTTTATCATCCAACGAGAGTTTATCATATAAGCACACCTTTCAAATGTAGAAGCATACATTCTTTCAGCTCTTTCTCTCGTCTTGTAAACCATCTTCTCATAGGCAAGAATTCCAAATGCTTCTCTGTTGGCTTAACAACTAACCTCTGGAGTGCAAGTTGGTACGGACAGCTATGCACACTACGCAATGAGTGCTCTTCAAATTAGGAGGGGAAGCTCCCTCGTTGTGCTTGAAAAAAATGCTTGAAAAGGGAAAAGTAAATTAAACTATATCCTGTCTTTTTGTCTCAGCTGTAAGAGGCACAAGGTTTAAGAAAAACTCCATACGTTGCAGCTAAGTATTTTCTAGTTTCGCATGACTTAACTACAACACTCAAAACTAAGTAACTTAACTATCCAATCCCCTCAAGAATTCAGAGCATGAGGAAACGGAGCGGGAATGATTATTTGACGATAAACCGGGTACGGACTCACAACGTGAAGGCAAGGTGGCACAACTATATGCTTGTCTGAATAGGCTTATTGGAAACAACAATATACGATAAACTAAGTACAGATTCTCAACTTGAAGGCAAGGTGGCACAACTATCAACTCAATCTGAATAAGTTTATTATTCACACACATCACACGATAACCAAGTACAGATTCTCAACTTGAAGGCAAGGTGGCACATCTATCAGCTCAATCTGAACGAGTTTATTGAACACAAAACATGAAGGATAGCCAACTAGGACAATAAATTGCATAGGCGAGACGCATACAATCTATGATCAAACTAGCCACTATATCTAACTAAAGCAAGAATTCACCATCATAATTGCATGAAACCCAAGTGGCATAACAATTCATCACAATAGTAAATACTCATGAACAAATACACAACGAGCAATATTACAGGCAAGGTAGGCACAACATATATTTCTCTCTCGTGCAAAAGTTATGTACAAATGAGCAAAAGCTATTATTTATAGACATCAAAAGGTGTAGGGAACCCTAAAATCACCTTGAGTCAACTACAGTCTTGCAATGCATGCAAGATTTATTGCTAAACCCTAATAAAGTAAACTATATAGTTAACTGGAAAGCTACCATCAGTTAACCGAAAACCCTAATCTATGTGGACCATGTGCAAGCATGCACGTCCTTATTGAAAGCAAGTTAACTGGAACACTACCATCAGTTAACGTAAACCCTAAATACAACTCCAAGTGAATAAAGCTAATCTCAGAATAGATATGCATGAGATGAGACAGCGAGTTAACTTGAAAAGATAACACCAAGTTTAACTCCTGTGTGTAATGTCTATTCTGAGAGGTGGGAACTGAAGTCTACTGGTCGTGATCTCGAGCAACCAATCCCTCAACGAGATTGTTAACTGCATCAGTGTCTGGAGCTCTGATACTCTGCCGAAGAATGCTATGCTTGTGTAGCATGTCCTCACCAATGTGATCTGGGACTGAAGTTCACCTCTGCTCTTGGTTGCCTCATCGAATAACGCCGATATGACTGTAAGCTGATTAATCTTACAACCAACGGTCTCCCCACTGAAAATAGTATGAAGGAGTGCTTGGAGCTCTGACTGTACGTCAGTAAGCTCAACATACGCACCACCCTCAATCTGATATCGGCACGGTAAGCGAGATACTAAGGTTCTCACAAACCGGAGTACACTAGTAACGTGCTCTCTACTCTCAACCAACTCTGATGCCATTGTTTCCTCTATCTTTGCCTTGAAAACCAACTGTGTTTTCCAAGAGTAGATAGCCTCTTTATCTTTTGCATTTGTGACTGATTCATAGGCCATACTTAGGTGAGCAATCATAATCTCGTCCCGGGGTCTATTAATTGCCATGTCTTGCTCCTCATCCTGGAGACGTAGATGAAGCTCTCGTGCATTGTACCGCAACTGATATAGCTTTGTAAGCATAGAATGGCCTCTAGCAACGAACTCCTCCCATTCCTCCAAACGCTTGCCATATGCAACCAAATGATTAAGTTGGCCCTGTTCTGCTGGAGGCTCAAGCATCGGTGGGAGTGTGGCGGTAACATCTGACCTGTGTACAAGGCTAGAAATGTACTGACGAAGTTGTCTGATTTCAGCCTTGAGGGCTGCCTTATCTTCTCCGTCCTTCAACATTCTATCCTTGGCACTGTCTGTAGCAACCTGTAGGAGATCAACCTGAGTCTGGCATGTGCTACGACCAAGGTTGATTGTGATAACCTCGAAGTCTTGAGATTCCAACTCATCCAAGCTCTTCCCCTGTGGAGGTATAGCAATCTCGACGACGATCTCCATGTCAGTATTCCTCTCCACGTGGACCATGTTCTTGATCCTCTTGTCTGGCACATCTTGGTAAACCTGATCAAAATCTGAATGATTAAGGATATAGGATGGCTCTTCCTTCCCAGTTGATTTTCAATTCAAGACTGGTCTCGACTAATACTACTGGAAGGATCTGTACTAGCAACAGGAGGCTCTGACGAGAGTGAATATGTAGAGGAGCTGCTATGAGATGGAGAGTTTAAATCCAATTCAATATGAATTGGGACTGGTGACTGCTCCGGAACTAGTATAGGAACTTGAGGCTGAACCTCAGGCACTGGCGGACTCTGAACTGGCTCTGTGACAGGCTGTCTGACAGGGTCCGTGTGTGTATCAATAGCAAGCGCCTTGCCTTCTGAATTGTTTGGCGCTTGACCTTTCTTGGGAGGGTTACTCCTCTTCTTCTGTTTAGGTTTTGACGAGGAAGGTAGCGAAGGATCCACCACTGACAGCTCTGCTTTAGGCACACTTACCCTCCTGGTCTTCTTGCTGTTGAGGTAAAGTATACTGTTCTGAATAACTCTACTTGACCTCTCCTTTACTGTTGCGTATTCCTTGGCGTACCAATCAATTGCAGACAGCGGTTGTGTGTCAACTTGCTCTTTGAAAAACTGAGGAAGGACTTCCCCCTCATTGTCTGATAAACCTCCCACATCTTCTGTCAAGAAAACAAAAATCTGTGAGAGAGAGAAGCGGCCGTAGCTACGTCTGCGAACCTCGAAGTCGTCCACGCAATTGGCCCAATAGTCTTCCATGGAAGGCTTATGATATGCGCGACCACCGAGGCGAGCTGTGTAATGACCCCAAGGATCATAGGCACGTACCTCAACAAGATACTTGAGATGATACCTCTCCAACTCCTGTCCTGCAACTTTGGCATCAATTGCTGTCTTGCACCAATATATTCCAAACTGAAAAGGAAAATTGGCAGCTGGTTTATGCTTGTGGTGTAAATGACGATGAACATCATGTAATTGCCTCAGGAACTCCATAAAAACTGTTCTATCCGAAGGATAGCGTGGAAGCATAGCTAGATTTCCTGTAAATCCATATACTCAGATATAGGTGTATGTCGGGAACTGAATGAACCAGTCTGCCCAAGCATCCATCGCTGCTCTAGCAACTGTCGAGATACGAACGTGCAACTCCCGGTCCAATTTCTCACTGTATAAGTCAAGAAAGCCTCGTGAACACGCTTGAAGTGACGTTCAACCTTAGTGAACTCAAGCTGATCGTAATAGTGATAGACTTTCTAAACACTGAGAATGCCAACGGTGTTTAACCCTTGGAACTGACCCTGATAAGCAATCAAGTACACGAGGTAAGAACACATGTGAAAATCGTGGGCAACTAGAAATCCGGTGATCTGCTTGTGGATAACGTCGCTGATCAAGGATGCCCAGTCATAATGCTCCTGCCTAGATATGATGCGACCAATGATGTAATACATCCAAGGCTGGAAAACATTTGCATGTGAATGACCTGAGACATGATTCAAGAGTGTAATTAGAATCGAATACTCATCCTTGTACTCACCACGACCCACATTGTTTGGCAATTTGTTCTTCGCTTGCTTTAACCATCTTTCTGCCATTTTACTTTGGCACTTGTCCACATCAGCGTTGAATGCATGCTCGCACTCTATAGAAATAACCAGACTGTTCGGGTGCTGAGGGATACCAAAACTTCTTTCAATGTCCAAAGGCTTGAGACTGCAAATAACTCGTCCATCTACTGACGCTATCTCACGAGTAGCAAAGTTGTAATGCTTAATACAAGACATCACGAACTCAATACAATGAGCGGAGATAGGTATGGAAGCGGCCTCTAATAACCCGGACTGCTGAATGTTCTGAATAATCGAATCTCTGATTTTGATTGGATCTAGGACTGCCTCTGGCAGCACCTTGTGAAGATTCGTCTCAACTGTCCCGATGAAGTCGTGAGTAAGGAATGATTTGGTCCTATATTCGAGCTGAGTGTACTGCATTTTGAAAAACTCGCCCGTTGACTGTGAACTTGACTATGTTCTGACAAGATTTCTGGAAAGCTAAAAATAACCTGCTAAGGCTAAAAATAGCCTATCGAAGAGTTATATTCGGCGAAAAATCTGAGATATGGGTTTTGTCCAGAAAAAGATTCTAAGACAACCCAGAACATTAGAAATGCGAAAATCTGACTTCTACTCGACCATGCAAAGAGTTTTTAGTTGAGAAAATTAGAAAGTCGAGAACTGATGCTTTGGAGTTAAAAATTCCTGAAAATTCAAGCACATGAATTTAATTCGAGGAAGCTATATAGAAATGATCTAGATGATCAAACTTGCCAAAATTTGCCAACTTCAGGAACATGCGAATTGAATTTTGAGAGAAATTTGAGAATCAAAGAGGAGAAAGACGTTTTTTCTATGTTCTTCTGTGAAAATCGTCCCTTGTTCTTCAAATTTGCTGATAAATGTGAACTTGAACCTGCAAAAAGAATTGTTTGATGCTATCGATTTTGATAACTGATGATAAATTCGCCCAATCTGTGAGAATTCGCCTCTGCTCTTAAGAACTATGAATTTTGCTTAAGCTGGATGAATGTTTAATGATAGGTGCCATGAATAAATAGAGAAAATTTGCACCATAATGCTGACTGCAAGATTTAAAAACCTTGACTGAAATAGAAAGCTTCTGATTGGACCCCTCCAGTTCTAACTGAGACTGACTTGAAGTCTGGAATAAAAATAATAATAAAAACATTTATCATGCAATTTGAAAATCTAGCACAAAGAGGTGCCAATTTTAGAAAATCGCTCTTTAATGCACAAATATGCAAAAATAAATATTTAATATTATTTTAATCAGTTGACAAACCACGTTGAGCTCTTGGATGGATTCGGCGAACTTCACTGATTTCAAAAAGTCCTCATTTGTCCTCATAGGCGTCCATTTGCTCAAGATATCACGCTTTTTATTAACTTCCTACTTTGTAGTTGACTACAAAGTTACAACTGGCCATTTTCAACACTGATTTCCGGGTGACCAGGTGATGCTGAGACTGAGCAGGGATATTTATTGCGAAGCCTGTAGAGCAAGGAAGAAATGTTTGCTGGGAGCCATCATTGCAAAATCCATCATTTAACACCTCAGAAAATTAGGCGCCCTTGATTAAATTGATTTTCAGACACCAGACTTGGCCATTTCTCCATACTGCCATTTGACACTTTAAATGACTGCTGACGCCGAACGATGAACCTTGCTGAACCCTGCTGACTGGCTAACAGGCTCATTGCGTGACGAGGTATTCCGCATCCAACGAATATACGTAAGGCACCTGAAAACTGCATTAAGGACCCCAAAAGTAAGGGCGCCCCTGGCATGAAAAGGCTCAAACACCATTTTGACAAAAATACAACTCTCAACTAGATGCCCTACTTTGACCTTTGATATCGGGAGCTGTGGTAGCTTGATTCGAGCACCGTCCGTCTCAATGCGTAGCTAGAAGGACCTACAAGAGATGTCACTGGAGGCAACGAAGCGAGAAAACTGCTTCTAAGACCTCAAAAAGAAAGGCGCCTTTCCCAAGATGGAATATACGACCAGACTTGGCCATTTTCTGAGCTGTCTTCGTTTTTCAGTATTTTGCAAAAGACCTCGCATGTACGAGCGTTTGCCAAATCCCAGAGGCTGATGGCTGGGCTCGTTGAATAGCTGGAGTAATTGTGCACAAGTCCTGTGAAGACTTCGAGAGTGAACAACTCCATCTGACAGGCCTAAAGGCTAGGCGCCCCTGGCCTATAGAGGCTACAGTGAATATTTCATGTTTCTCCCCCTTCTGATTTATGTGCCTGGTAAAATCTCTGCCACGATCTTTCAGAATATCAGATTGACAGGCTGACCGGTGCGTTGCGAAACCGGACTAGAGTAGCATAGATGTTAGGAAGACTACGTCTGCAATTTCAATCATCTCAGGGGTCATTTTGAAGGGCGCCCCTGAGCTACAGGGGCGCGATTTCATCATTTGAGAAATTTCTGTGATATGAACTCTCCTCGTAATCTCATCTTCTGACGTTGACTGCCAGAGCTCTGGGACTTGGATGACTGCATTCGATAGCTCGTCAAATAGGCAGACTAGTCGCGAAAAGCTTAGATTCATCAACAATCAGGAACAACGGAATTTCAACCTCCATTAAAGAGGGCGCCCTTGAGCTACAGGGGCGCAAAAGTTGAAGAGTGACAAGCTTTTACAATCTGCAACCTCTGGAATCCTCAACTTCTGATGTCAGTTACCGGAGCTACGGACCTTGGATAACCCCACAGGATAGCTCATTGGATAATTGGGGTAATTCTAAAGAGATTGACTGTGTTTATGAGCATATGCCACAAAATCTAGGCCTTCAAAAAGAAGGGCGCCTCTAAGCTACAGGGGCGCAATTTTGCTTTTGCCTAAGGAATCTTCATAAATTAATCACTGAAATCCTTGTCTTGGTCATTGAAATGACCATACAAAGGTATAATTGTCGTCGTGAAATGCTCCTCTATCGTGAAATGCCTCGTTCTGAGTCCCCGGTCTAGGTTCTGATCAACAGGTATTGCTTTTGACTGACACAACACTGACCAAATTCCATGCTTGATATTGCCCAAAAACTGTATTTGACATCATTTTAGCAAGGTTTAGACTCTTTTAAGCAAAATGCCTTTAATGAAGCAAAAAATTTGGTTTGGGTACAACATTCTCCAATAGCCTCAAGCGTGAGGTTGGCAAACAACTTGCCGTCAAGTGAAACGATAGTTCTTCGCTCTGAGTTGTAACAATTAGCACATTCCATAATCAGCTCCAGACACTGAATTGCTGGTGGAAAACCAGCAGCTGCATAAAGTCCACTTTTGACAATATTGCGCAAAGTAACTAATGGATGATGGCCTCCTATCCCCAGCATTCGCCTTCTGAAAGCCTCCAGATTAAAAGAGCCAAGATTTGTATCAGCCAACTTCCCCAACTTCGAAGAAAACTTTGACTCTGGAAAGAACGACTTGCTCAACTTC
The DNA here is from genome assembly GCA_007258455.2 of Sequoia sempervirens. Classification (NCBI taxonomy): domain Eukaryota; kingdom Viridiplantae; phylum Streptophyta; class Pinopsida; order Cupressales; family Cupressaceae; genus Sequoia; species Sequoia sempervirens. Next base: position 5,385,599 of record VDFB02000011.1, read on the forward strand.
TTGATTACAGCCAATCTGGACGCATTTGCCTTTCTGGATTCAATATTGGTATCTTTGCCAGTCACTCTTCTATCTGCTTCGGCCATCCTCAACAATTTCTAGCAAAGTCGATATCTTCTCAACACTTAAAAAAAATTCGCCCCAAGCTAGCCCACTTCAGCTACTTCTCCTCACACTTAGAATTCTTTTTTTTGACTTTTCTCAACTTCTTCCCCAACTTCGAATTTCTTCACTTGTAGAATTCAAATTTGCTTCTAGCAACTGATGAAGAAAATAAAATTTGCCTTAGCTCTTATAGCCAAGTCGAATTCTAGAAGAGGCTAATTCTGGCTAATTCATTTAAATTTCCACTTTTCCCTTCTCTGCAGTCGCAACACTTGTCACCTGAAATTTGGAATATTTGACTTCTAGGATTTCGAAAATTTCATCTTCATGGCATAGGCATATTTCACTTCATTAGCATTTTGAAATCATCCTTTGGAAAATATTAACTCAAAAGCCCCCCTTAAGAAAAATTCATCTCAATTGGCTAAGGCATCCATTTTATTATTTCATCTTCACTCTAGCTTGAAAAAAATATTTCTTCTTAGAAGAATTTATCAAAATCATCTAGGCGTCCGTCTTCATTTATACCAAGGCATTTTACTTTCAAAAATAATATTTCTCCTTTTGCCTTAGAAATTTTTTATTTCATCTAGGAAATTTATCAACCAGGCGCCCACCTAAAATCTCCACTTTAAAATCTCCAGTAAGGTGTGGAGAGTTTCAAAATTATTCCCCTCAAAGAATATCCGAGGCCCAGAAAAAGATTTCCCCTCAAAAATATTTTTCATGTGTACACATGTGAAGGGGTACATTTAATTTTTTTACCCTTGAAAAATATTTTTTTCCTAAGGTTCACTTTTACCACATTTTCTCACTTCAAGGGCGCATTTAAGGGGGGTTGCTTCCATTTTCAATCACTTAGACATTTCTCCACTCTACTTCACCAGCTGGGCGCATATGAGGGGTCATGCTCACCTTGCCCAACACTTAGAAGCTTTTTCCAAGTCAACTCCTTGCTAGGGCGTATTTGGGGTCCTGTCTTGCCATTTTTCATGCCTCGGAAAATATTCATTTCAACTCACTTATGGAGGGCGTATTTAGGGGGGGGCCACTGCCAACTCTCAACACTTAGAAAATTTCTCAACTGTCTCCTATCCAGCCTGGGCGCATTTGAGCTTCTCCCCTGCCATTTGCAAACACTTAGAAGAATTTTGAGGCAACATCTTATCAAGGGCGCATTTTCAAGGTGGTCTTGCCAGTTTCTCACTTGCCTAGAAAAATTTCTCTCCTCCATCTTTGTTTGGGCGCATTTAAGGGTTGGTGAAGGAATTATCTCATTACTTAGGCGAAATTCCAAGCCCCTTCATCACTTTGGGCGCATTTGAAGGAGTCTCATGCTGGGTGCATATTGGAGGGGGTCATGCCATCTTTTGACTTAGAAACTTTTCCAAACCTTCTCTTCAAGATGGGCACATATTGAAGGCTGTCAAGCAATTTTCATTAACTTAGAATATCTTCAACTTCTCCAAGATGTCAAGGGCGCATTTAGAGGGTAGTGGAGGAATTTTCAATGCCTTAGAAAATTTCCACACTTCCTTCACAAACTTGGGTGCATTTCCATGAGGTGGCTTCCAGTTTATCAATATTTAGATAAATTTCAATCCTGCTTCTCAATCTGGGCGCATTTTGGGGGTGGAGGAGGAATTCTCTTGACTTAGTTAATTTTCTTTGCCTCTCCTTAGTTTGGGCGCATTTCAAGGTTAGGGAATTTTTTTTATACCTTAGAATCTTTTCTTCAGCCTCCTCCATCAAGGGCGCATATGAGGGGTGGGGGAGGAATTTTCCATCACTTAGGCGGTTTTTCCTCATCACTTTCCAAGTTGGGCGCACTTGGGGTCCTGTCTTGCCAGTTTCCATGACTTAGATAAAATTTCAAGCCTCTCCTTTACATTGGGCGCATCCAAGGGGGTCTACACGAAATTTCAAAGTTTTTAGGCCTCCTCTACAAGCTTGGGTGCCTTCTGGGGTGGTTGCTCCCAATTTCATCACAGACTTAAAAATTTCTTTAGGCTTTCATACCTTGCTTGCCCTACTTACTATTTTTAGTAAATTTCCTGATTTTCATACTTCTGCAACCCCGATTGACTTGAAATTCGCTCCATGGGATCCTCATGACCTGTTTGACCTATTCACATTGGTGCCTCGTGCTGAACTGCTATTTATAGCCCTGTTTCAGAAGTGACTTACTATAAATAGTAAGTATTTAGATTGTGCTCAAATTTTACCAATGGATTGCTTGAAAGACGTTGATCGCGATGGGATACATCAATTTTTCAGTTTTCTCGAGTTTTACCCCTCATTTTGAGTCCCGAAGTTGGAAACCCTAATTTGACTTGCATGTGCCTCAAATGACTTCCGTTTGACCCTGTTTCTGTTGCATGTCGCTCTGTTCGTGATATTGAAGTGCTGGGGAGCTACTGGAGTGATCCTGCTAAAAATAGTAAATGCCTGAAAAAGTGACCAACCACTTGCCGGATGTGTCTGCATGTCACATTGCCCAAGAGGTCTCAAAATACCCAGAAAAACCCATAAAACTGGTCTGCATGCGAGCACTTGCTAAAAATAGTAAGTTCCTGAAAAATGATCAACTTTGCTTGCATGTTACATCGTTGCGAAGCTCTCTAAAAACCTATAAAGAATATCTTGACATGCATCAAAAAATCAGACATGCAAACCCTAAAAATGGCTCCCGAAGTCAAGATTGCTGAAAGTTATCATCTCGGCTTGCATGTTATACCATCGCAAAGTTCTCGAAAAACCTAGAAAGATTCTCCAGACATGCATTGAAAAAGCACACATGCAAACCCTAAAAATAGCCTCCGAAGTCGGGACTTTGTCAGATTCAACTCAAATTTTGCAGGCAAACAGCTTAAAGTGTTATGACTGCAGTGTAGCAGTCAGAATTTCAACAGTGCTGAGAAAATGTCCCAAACTAAGTACTTACTAAAAATAGTAAGTTGTCAGAATTCAATGAAATTTCGGTGGGAACCTACTGGAAGCCTTCTGATTATAGTGCCAAGCTCAGACTTCAATTCGCTTACTCAAATTAACCTCAAACTGGCCTGAAGAGTGCAAACCCTAATTTGACAGACTAAGCCAAAATTTCAATTTAAGCTCAAAGACGGGCACATCCTCGGATAGACAGACGGGACAGAGAGAGACAGTGGGAAAACCAAAGCCAAAAGACGGGAATGAAGCAAAAATTAGGGGGGTCCCCATTTTGAATGGGGTGATGTGTGAAAAGGTCACAACAGAGCTGAGCGCCATAACCTTCACTGGGATTTTAGCAGACATAATTAGGCCACATAACAGAAACAAATTGACTTATCCAAACATTTCAATGTGTCAGAGGGCACTGAAATCCATAAAGTCTTATTCAAAACCATTACATTACAATAAACACTTGAAACACACAAATAGTAATATACCTAGATAGCCAAATATAGTAGGCATTTAAGGATGCATCATAAATGATTAGCTAAACTAGTGCACAGGTACTCTAACAGTGACAATATGGTGAGGAAAATTTTGGATGATGTAGGAAGAAGTTCCTCAATGGGAAAAATCTCATGTGGGTCCTGAACTCTGAGGACAATAGCTTGAGCATGCCCATGCCCATTAACAATATGTTATCTCACTAGAAGATATTTGGCTTGAAATTGAGATGGTATTCATCCCATGTGATTTAAAGTTTAAACTATGCCACCTTGGGAAATACATTTCTATCTCATTGTTTTTGGTACCATTGTTTGCAAGCCTTATGAATACAAACATTAAGTCATGTCTGTATACACTCCAAATTCACTTTACTTACTCTTTGTTTAATCAAGGAGTTCTTGGAGCATTAACTTCCCTAATTCAGGATTGGTGTGGGCCAGCTTGAGTAACTGCATTGAGAGATATATCGTGGGTGCTTACTTTATGCTTTCCTTGTTAAGGAAAAGTAAGATCGTGTAGAAAAGAAATCAAGTTTTTTCTAGAGTCTTCTAAGAAAGCTAGAATCTTATATTAGAGTTTGGTTTTCCACAGTGTTTTGCTACTACTTTCTACTGTGACAATCGAAGTACCATATAGGTTGCCTACAATCCAGCTTTCCATGCTAAAACAAAGCATATTGAGATTGATGTTCACTATATACGAGATCTTGTTCAAGCAACTATCGTCATCTACAATTTTGTCCACGTGAAAAACAAAAGGCTGATGTATTTACTAAGAGTATGGTTGAAGCCAATTTTTTGAAATTGCAAAGGATGCTTGGTATGTTAGACATGAACATTATGGGGGGATAGTGGTATAATGTTCCCCTCTCCTTTGTATCTTCTTTGTATTGTTGTAGCTAATCTTAAGGGGGGATGTTAAGGAAAAGTAAGATTGTCTAGAAAAGAAAACAAGATTTTTCTAGAGTCTTCTAAAGACGCTAGAGTCTTCCACAAAGCTGGAACATTCTAGATTATTGGAATAAAAAATTAAGAATGTAGAATCGTCTAGAAAGCTAGAAGTTCCTAGATTTTAGAAACCCCCAAGTATAAATACGAGGCTGTTCATTGCAAAAAGCACTGTTGTAAATTGTTGGATAATGGATTGAATGCAATAAAAAGCTAGATCAATATAATTTTCTTCAATTATTTCACTCTGTTTCACACTGTTTGCTGCTGTTAGTTTGTTTTATAGGTATTTTTGGGCTTGTTTTTACATTCCTCTCTTCCTTAGTAACTCCTATATGCCTAGCTACTCATTCATCCTCTATTATGCCTTAAGACGTCTTAGCAAACATTGGCATCACTTATCAACCCCTTTCATAGGTCACCTTGAAATCTTGAAATGCTGAAATCTTGAAATTTGGTCAGGTCCGAATCTGAGGGTGTCCTCCAATGTCTTCTTTGTTATATCTCCTAGAGAACTAACATTATATTTATTAAATAAGTTGGAAGTATCAGAATATAAAATATATGTTCTTCAACTCAAATATTTAAATTTTAAAGGTGTAATCTCCTTGATGTCAGCCATTAGGAGTCGTAACTTAAGATTCCCACATATAGGCTTCGGCTTGTTCCATTTCCAGGAAGATTGGCCACTTATAATTCTCAGCACTCACAATTAAGAAGATTCTCCTAGGGAATTCTTAAGGTTTTAGGGTTAGGAAAACTTTATTGAAGAAAACAGGTTACAAATAAAGGCTTTGGAGGGTAAAGTATAATAAATCCAATAATGAAACTATGTAAAAATCATATTTTATAATATATATATATAGGCTCCCAATTCTTTTGCCTAAAAAAAAATAAAATAATAATTCCAATAATGAAGTATGCCAAGTCTTAGGAGTTAAGAGATAATACTATGATCTATTAGGGTTTCTACTTTCTTCTCTTCTTTGCTGTAGTCAATGGGGAGATTAATATGCCAATATTTTGACCCCAAGGTAAGTATCACTTTGCACCAGCTCCTTTCATTTTGCAGGTCTGGTTGTTTGTGCTTTATGATATGATTATATTGGACGTTTATTTTATGACTTGCGTGTTGTGGAGTGCCTGGCTTAACTGTCATACCTATCCTATTGCCTATTTTTTCTCAAGTCTACACTATGACATTGTTACCTTTTTCTATTTAGAGGTTGATTCAGTGGTGATTGCATATAATCTCCATATCTATCACAATCCCATTATAAAATAAAAAATAACTCACATTATAGAAATTATTTATGTGAAGTGGCAAGCTTTTGTAGGCTAGTAGCTATAGCTTTATTAGTTTGACAGAGATTAATTGAAGTCCATGGTTTTTTTATTGCTATGCACAACCATGGTCCTGTAAAAGATGTAAGGTTCAAAAGAAAGAATATTTAGACTTGAAATTTCATAAAGTGATTTCCAGCTTAGAACCTCGAGTTGAAAATCCATGGGAATTATGATTACAGGATTTTTTCTTTTCTGTCCCATTCCATCCATTTGCTCTCAGATTGTTTTGTTGTTTCTACCTCAGTATCACATCAAGTTAGAATTGGTAGTGCTAGTTCAGTTCTTTATTATTTTAAGATACATGTAAATGCTAATACCTGTCCCTCACAGCAAGAAGAGGCAGAGGGAGGATTGCCAGGAGGAAATGAGCAGTTATTGACACTTGGTTTAGGCCTCTTAGTGACAGCAGTAGCTGCCACTTATGTTACTAGACTTGCTAAGGTCGGCTATTAAGAATATATATCCTTATTCTTTTCTTCTCAATTCATTTTCTGGAGCTCCTTTGGTAATATTACATGCCTAAATATCTCCTTAACATCTTTATTCTGCAACAGGACGCTGTGAAAGATATAGAGTAGGCACCTGAGAAGAAGATTTATACATCTTTATTGAAAAGCTTCAGTGAAGACTAAATAAGAGAACAGCTGATGGTCTATGCCACGTTTTGGAGGGTTGGGGCTGATTTTGGCAGCTAAAACAGATGAATTAATCCCTTTGTATATTAAGTGAATTCCATGGCACCTAGTGTGGATCCTGTTCTTTTTTGATTCAGTCACAATGATAGTTTTAAAATTGAGGACCGAGTAGAATGTATATCTGCTAATGCCTTTGTAGATATATTGAATTTACTAATCTCAAGAATATTTGTATTAATCTACCAAAAAACGGTGTATGATAACCCCTTTTTAGTGGCTGTATTATTAGTTGACTGTTGTATAATATCACCCATTTCTTTAGTGTGGGTTTTATGCTCAATTTGTATATCCTACAGTTGTTTATCCATCCGTTGAGCCCACAACAACAGTCACTGGTTTATACTTTTTATCACTCGGAGATTAATAAAAAATATATTAGAACCTTTGGAGCATTTTGATGGAAGGCAGCTGGTAATTTTTGGATAATATATATGCAACTGCATAATATATCTCCTGAGAACATCGTGGATAAGATCCAGTCTAACTCATCAAAACTCCTTTGGAGCATTACCCACTGGTTCACAAACTATTTTACTTGTTTTCATGCAAATGAGGTCAATCCAGGAAAATGATTCCTTACTCAGTCTGCCAATTCTATCTTTTCACTCTTGCAGCAGAAAACTTTACCAGAAACAAACTGTGAAACTAACAACAGGCGTCAGTCAATAAATGAATGTGAGTGTAGAATTGAACCTTTTAATTAACATATGCAACTATTCATTCCCAAGGAAATCCTTTAAAATGATAGCTCAATAACATGCAGTCATAGACATGGAAATGCAACGTATGTATGCAGGTGGTCCAAACCTGAGCTCACTGCCTCAGTGTGGTACAAAAAGTCTATAAGCTCAATGGTCCGTTTGAACTTTGGTGGCAACAACACCAATACCAAGGTTTAACCAACACACCATGCCTTTAATGACACCTATATGCTCTTTATGGTTTTAAATTTTAATCATGGCTGGGATTAAGTGCATTAAAGCTTATTACATCTATTTTTTATCGTAGCTCTGAAATGACTGTAATTCCAGAAATTAAATAAGTATAAAAGAAGTGACAATAATTCCAGAAATTCATAAACCATAAATTGTACCGGTGAAAATCCAAGAAATCCATTTTTTAACAATGCTTATGATATTGTTTGAACCATGTTTTGCCACTGAACAATCTTCTGCTTGGATTATAATAACACTTTTAACATATATTTGTAGATAATGGTCACAGGCTACAGTTATAAGAAACATGATGTTCCCTACGAAGGTGTACAAGTTATGTTTTGGAAGGCTAGAACACTTCAGATGAATGCATAATTCGCATCAGCTATATTTGTCTCAACTTATACGTTATTACTGCACCATATCGAAAATGTGGTCTTTCAGCACATACCTCTGGTTTGTAAGTTACATATGCTACACCATTTGCGGACAGGAGGATCTTGGAAGCAAATATTCTTATTCATACAAATCCAGTTCATCGTACCAGTATAGCATTGCTTCATTTCCACAAAGAAATGATAGGATGTCAGAGATATAGTGTCAGGTGGATTTAGTCGGGATATATGTGTTATCACCAATCATGGGATATATATTGTAATATTGATATATTATATGGTGATACTGTTCTCTTTCCAAGAACAGCTGATGGCTTTGGTAGATGCGTTTAAAATGAGAATAATGTTCAGCATTTGAAGCGCACAATAACATTATGAGATGGATTACCTTAATGCTGGTCTGCTAAAGCGTATAACATTATGAGCTGGATTGCCTTAATGCCAACAAATGATTACATCCTTTGTAATCCCCATATGTGATGGAACGTTGTTAGTGTTTCTTGGATGGATGCCACGTTGCATCCTCAAGCAGCAAAAATGAAGTATTTGTAGCAGCCTCGTAAAGGAGATTCATTTGAATGAATGAATGAATGAAAGATTTTAATGACGTCCACGAGACTAAACAGTCTATGAGACCAAGACACAACTTAATTTTCTTTCATGCTCTTTTCCAAATCAGATCGCCTATTATTGATTTTGACCAGAAGGCTAGCCGTCTGGTTGATCTTATCCTCCTCAAATAACTGCTGCATATTGTTCATATACAAACTATTTGCATACTGTTTACAGATGTCTTCATAAGCTGTGCATTCCATGACGAAGTGTCGTTCCATCTCAACCACCCCCTTATTGCAAAATATGCAGGTTCTTTCTTCCCATGTTTCCTTAGGAGACTTCCATCTACCTGTCTCACATCTAAGATGATGCGATCCTATCCTCAGCTGTGCAACTAACACCCTCGCTTTCCCTTTAATAGCAGCCCCTAAATATGTTTTTTCACCATGATCCTTTGTCGGGTTAAACTTTTTGACATAGTATGCTTTTTTTCGCCCAATCTGATTTGACCACATGGCAGTCCTAAATTTTTCCTTCACGTAATTTTTTATTTCACTATTTGTGCATTGTTTTTTCTTTGAAGGTGGCGAAGCTTGTAATCAATAGAGGGGGAATTAGACATCATAGATGGTGTAAGGAGCATTTGGTGATGTGGCATTTATTGATATGCGTGGATGGTGCTTGGTTGCATGTGTAGGTCACATTGCTGAGGTGTAAAGAGGTTGTGCTATCATCGCAGTACAATGAAAGTGTTGGTGAGATGCATTTTTTTAGGATAAGTTCCTCAGTGGCGGTTGGGTGCTCTGTAACAATGTTTCCATTTTCAATGTTGCGAGCATGTGTAGGTTACATTATTGAGACGTAAAGAGGAGATATCTGTACAAAGAAATTGTTGATATCTTGTCTTCTATGACAAGCTTCTCATTGGTCGCTAGACACTATAACAAACTTCCCATTCTCAATGCTTGTGAGAGATACAGGATGAATGAATTACTCAAGGCAACATTTCAAGCAAAATAAGTTGAAGAAAGTAGGAGTCATCAAACATCTCCCCACCAAGACATGAAGGATTCACTTTCTCACTTTCAAGTAAAGAGCATGTGACTTTCAATTAGGATTGTTTAAGAAACCTAACATAGATTAAGTTCATTCCTTAGTATGTGTGGCGCATAGCTACCCCCTTGGGGTATGTAGTGCATGCAGAGCTATGAGTAAAACATAATGGTGGAACAACAACCACCTTTTTTAAGAAAGAACATCAATAAGGTTTTTATGAGGTATCTTAGACCCTAAAGGGTGGACAAATTATTGAGGGAATTCTATAAAGTGTCTCTTTGGTGGCCACCACTTGGAAGTAGATGAAAGGGTCGCTAGAAGAAGATTGATTAGAAGGCAATAAATAAAGATGAAGCATTAGAAGAAGCTTGGTAGTTGAGATAGAGGGGATTGAAAGATTTATTTAAGCTTGGGAGTGTGGTTGATGATTTGAGATGCATTGGCTCCAATTACATATTCAAGAGGCTCAAGTTTAGTAATAATGATAATTAAGATGTTATAAGATGAGATAGATTTTCCCTTTTGCGTGTTTATTATCAAATAGGCGGTGTTTTTGACATCAATGTGTTAAGTGGACCATTTTTGTTCATCAGAGATGAATTTTTGTGAACTACTCATAGAATATGGGTCAATGAGTTTAACTCAAAAGCTACATAGTTGAATCTTGAGAAAACATCACATAATTTAACATGCTATGAAAAACACAAGCTACTTGATAATGCATGAGCTAAGAAACTATATAATGAATGGTTCCTAAGGCACAACACTTGTTGAAAGTTTTGCAAATGACACAAGCAACTAAGTGGGCTTGATATGGGGAAAAATCCATGGTTAAGTGTAGAGTTAAAAGTAATAGTGGAGAGAGCAAATTCCTAAGTTTTGATGCTTTACCCCTATGAGCATCACCTTGATGCAATGTAAGTGTTACCTATTTTTCACTACAAGCTCAAACAGGTAGAGCTGAATTGAATCCATCATTGAAAGGTACAAAAAATTTCAAATTTTGCTGCTAGAGTACTCATTATCCATCATGAAAAATCAGATTACATTTGATTTTCAGTTTTATTATGCAAGTATTTGTAACAAAAAATTGGACATTTGCATAATAAATGTTGTTTTATTCATATTGTAAAAACTGAAATCCCGCACAAGCTGCAGGAGTAGCTGAATTTGATTTTCTTAATCAAATAATGAATACAAAAAAGGATCTAATGCTACACTACTGAAGATAATGTAAACATGAAGGAGGGGAGCAATTCATCATTGCCTGTGTTGATGAATCGTTTTTACTCGATGTCTTCAATTGTTGTCTCCAAGCTATAGCAGTTTCGATTCCACGCTCCATGAATCTGCAAGATTGTAAAAGGATGGTGTTAGAGCAATGATAAATTACATCCTACTTCATGCCTACACTACCAACAGGAATGTAATATATATCCAATCAGGCATTCACTAGATGATTGAATTATAAAAGGCTGACAATCAAGGAATACGAAGTTCCAATGGAAGCTTTCAGCTTCGATTATTTTTGCTAAATTGTTTCTTTAAATGTGCAGGAATAGGTTTATTATGTTCGTGATCATTTTCATCAGATATGTGGAGCAAAATGGGCTCCCACAAGGGTTGAGCCCGACATATTAGGAAAACATTCTCTCATTCAACATTCATACATGAGTCATCAAGTATCAAGAGAACAGTCCACATGACTATAGGACAACATTACTACATCTTGAAATCAAGAGGCATCATTAACATATCAACTTTATAAGTTATCATTATCTCTGATTGCCTACAAAAGGATTGAAAAGGACCATGCTTCATACATATTTAAAATAAGAATATTAGGAATCAGGCTACTTCATGTTGCTTGTGAATAATTTCATGATTGACATATATAACAGAGTAATCTATAACAACATTAAAGGAGGCAGCCATGAATGAACAAATGTATATATACATAGCATGAGTCACTTTTGGTGAGCCAGTACAAGCCATTGACAATCATTTCATGGAGGAGCAGCCTTAATTTTTATGAGATTCAGAACTAAAAGATAGTCACTAAAGTTTACAACAGTCATAACAGATTGGGAAAGCATCCTTGACTGTAAACAGGACATCAGGGCTAGTTTTTATATATCACTGTCTAGATGAATGCACTTGCAATTCTGTATGGTAACATAATGAGGTGAGCATTTAAAGAAAACAGAGACATGTACTTGCACAAAATTCTAGAATGATTCACAACAGACAGTGCCATCATAGAAGTCTCTTCATAGAGTTTTGAAAGAGGTATACTTTAAAAAAAGAAAAAGATTCGAGTTACAAATTTGTATATACAGTCAAAGCATCAAGAAACAATTACATGCATTCACTTTCCTATGGAAACAACAAAGAGAGAAAGTCATTTCCTCTTTTTCATCATTCTCAAGAGGGGTTTCAGGACGACAACTACAAGAAAAATAATATGTACTGAAAGAGAAATGGACAGTCACCTATAGCATAAGATTTCTCTTTACATACCATTGTCATTCGGGAATAGTTTAGATGGCTCTTCTTATAACAAAGATTCAAGATTATTCTACAGAGTTTCACTATTGAAATCAGTGCCAACTTGAAGATTCAAAATAAGAAAAACACTTAGAAGCGGGTTCAAAAAACATAGAAATGGAACAGGTCTACATGGATGATAATAAAAAGCATATCCTACAGAATACCCATATGATGTTTTCAACTAAAAATGCAAGGTTACAATTTACCCATTTGAGGGTTTTGACAGAGAACAGAAATAAGTGGATTTCTTTCAAAGTTTCAGCATACCCACATGGGGTTTTGACTAAAATGTAGTTTTTTTTTCATCGTTTTCAACTTACCCATGTGAGGGATTTTGTCAAAAATACAGAAAAATGCAAAAGATATAAAATGCTATCAAATGTTCCAAATAAACATGTATTGGCCGCGACCTGGAGAGTTTTTTTGCTTTCATGAGCCAATACCCATTTAGGGTTTGAATGTAAAAGAAAATACAAGGAGAACATCAAGGGCTCGAGGCCTTAATAACTTGAATAGCTTCAAAAAAATAGTAAAATGAAGTGCTACAAGCCCATTGAAGGGTGTTGAAAATCCGCAGAGAAGGAAGGTTTATATGAAGTGTTTTTATTTTCATTATATTTCATTTTGCACATTGTGGGCTGAGCCCTTTTATTTACATTTGACAGGAGAGAAAATGAAGAACACAAGAATATAATGCCACTCCCATGGCGTTTGACAACAAAGCCCTCATTCAAGTTTTTTGCAAAATTCAGATGATAATGCCTAGGTCGAGCTCTTATATGGTGGCTAGATGGTGTAGCATCAACAAATAAACGCAAAAACACAAGCAAAAATACAAATAAGAACCAGCCAATATGCATTAGAAGATTGCAAAAGCTGCGGCCTGAAGAATAAAAGCTTTTTCTACACAAGCAGAGAATCATTTCTTTCAGACAAACAAAAGACTCAATGTTTTCTGCTAATGAATAACTTACCACATAGTCTGAGCTTTTTACTACATAAATGGCTCAAGAACCCAACCAGTTAGCTCCTGTCGATACCATTTCAAGCCCTTATTTCCTCCATGGCAGTGCTATAGCTGTTTGTTTCTAGAATGTGCAAAGTGAGAAATGAAAGGGAGTGTTAGGGTTTGAGTAAAAACTCACCCTATTTCGCATAATGAATATTTTTGACCATGTTTTATGTGAATTATTTCATGTTATTATTGCCCATGGACTTAACTCCAAGTCAAGTGCCTAGCAATGACGTGGTCAGCCCTATCATCAAATTTATGAATATTACATGTGTTGTGTGGTGGCCGAGCAATGCTAAATGCATTGTTGAAATTAAAACATACAATATACCTAAATTTAGTGGTGATGAATATTTACATAATGTGCTAACTATGCTCGGTGTGTAAGTTAGGTTATGAAGCCCAAGACTATGCATGGAGAAGCCATAGAAGACTCTAAGTTTTCTAAAGAATGACATTGAATATCAAATGCTAAGTATAGGTTGTGCATGAAGGAGGGATATATTGAAAATTCTAAAAAAAATTTCGCTCATGCACAAGTGGAGCTTCAAAGTTCAATTATTTAGATCGTGCAAATTATGGAGATTATTGGCACTTTGCTTCAGTTTCACATCAGTTTACGAGATATTATCGTCATGCACGATACATAAATGGAGTTTCAGTTATCATGGGCGAGCTGATAAAAACGAGGCAGTTTTTGCATGTTTTGGCCCACTTTTTCATGGATTTCTAGCCAGTTCGAGTTACTTTTCAGTTGTACACATTGTGACTGCGAGTTTGAGACTGAGTTCACTCATTTTTGCATGAGTTTGGGCTATTTTTATCAGGGTTTTCTCTTCTGCTCGAATTTCACATTGGAGATGTCGTTTTCACTTAAGTTCTCATTCAGTTCTATTACTGGCTGCTTTATGCATGCCTTTTGTATATATTGGAAAAAGTTAGTTTTTTTCCTCTAGTTCTTGTTTTCTGCCTTTGCCTTCAGCAAAGCGGCTTCATGTAACTTAGCTTTCAGAATTTAATAGATTATGCAACAGTCTTTAAAGGTTATGTTAGAGTATCATTTACAGAGTGTTCCTTCTTTTGTCATTGCAAGTTAAATATTATCCTTCTTAGATTCAGGTGTTTTCTTTTGCGAATGTTTTGGATGCAAATTTAATGTGTTTGATATCAGAACCTTTAAATTTTTGTCAACATTCGTTAATGCATGTACATGAAGAAACAATCTTAGTTGCAGGTCATAAATTGTCTCAAGTATATCCATATCTTTAAGTTGTGAAAATAATATTTTCCTTCATGAAGAATGAATTATCAGGCCTTTTTGTGAATCATTAATGCAATTAAATTGTTCAATCTGAGTTGTGAAAGTAAGCTTCATGATGAATCAGTTGAGAATTAGTCTGTTTCTTTAAAGTTTATAAGTGTATCACCACAATTCAGCTTTTTTCAGTTTTGCATTAGATTAAGTCTTTTTCCCTTTTCCCATCAAAGTTTTAAGTCCATAATCAGAGAATCATATAGGAACCAACCTAGAATCTGGAGGTCTATCTTCGCCATAGGAATACCCACAACCTGAATATAGTTCCCATGTTTCAACAGATTGCTAAATTTAATCGTTCAAGCATTCAGGTGCAATCTGTTTGACAACAGTAAGTTGACCCTTCATGTTCATGAGAGATGGGTTTTTGTGAACCACTACTCATGAAAAATGGGTCAATGAGTTTGACTAAAAAATAATGCATTCAATGCTTAGTAGGCATTAGTTTTCCATAGTCCATCAATTGAGTAATAAGTGAGCTTCTGGATTCAATTATGTATATTTTTAAATCGATGTTTCGGATCACACTTTAGTGATCCATCGTCAAGAAGAAAAAAAGTGTGATCTAAAACATCGACTTAAAAATATACATTGTTGAATCCAGAAGCTCACTTATTACTCATTCAAAACTTGATAAAATATTACATAATGTGTGTTTATTGCTTGAATACTAGTAAGAACCTAATGATTAACCTAGATACAATTGCTCATGTTATGATCCAATTAATGGATTGAGTTTTGATATCAGTATATAAGAGAGTGAGTACAAAGTACGATTGCCAAGTCAAATGAGTACTTGACTAAGCATCAATCATAAAGAGAGAAGTGAGGGTAAGTAAATGACCTTGTGGTCTTTGGAAGGTTGGATGTTTGGGCTTAGGTTAGGGTATTCCTTTGCTTGGATTTGCTATTGAGTAGGTGGTTTGTGGGTTGGGCTATAGGTATTGCATTGATTTTTGTCTTGAATGGTTGGATTGCATATGTTGTTAAGGCTATAACTTTTGTTTCTTGCTAGTGGGAAGGGGCTTTCGTCTATCCAATAAGGAAAACTATCCTTAGGTCATCTTACTCTTTGTCTTTGGAAAATAAGATAAGAGATACTCAACCACACTAATCATAGGTTCTGCATTTGACCAAATGGTAGGATTGCACAAGAAGAGATGATTCTTGGGATAATGGGGTGAATGATACCAATAATTTGTCATATCATGATATCAATCATCTATACCTTCTAGATGGATGAGTGAGACCAACCGCAATGATATCCTCTCCTCTCTCTTGGGCTTAGAAGGTTTGAACAACTCATCTAGGTCACACTTCCACTATTACAAAGAATGTCTAACCTTTCGATGATTTATGCAAACTTTGTAGATCATAGATCTAAATACTATTCTAGTTTAAATGGCTACTTGCAAATTGTTGAATGTGCAAATTAGAATTTATTATGGGTGCATTGCCCATCATTTTAGAAGGCTTTATCTATTTTTTAAGTGTGCTTATGAGGTCAATGCCTCCAATTATGCCATTAACTTTAACACTTATATTTTGGAGAATATGGTGAGGATCATTTGGGGACACCTTATTGTTTGAATTGATAATCATTTTACTAAGTGAAAAGAGCATTGACAATTTGAGATGCAAGTGGAGCAAATTCAATGAGCTACAATTGAATATTCTTTGGATGCCCTTTCCATTGTATATTAGTAACTTGAACACTTATTTTCTAGAGAATATGGTAAAGATTATTTAGGGATGATTTATTAATTGAATTGATAATCTATTTACTAAGTGCAAAGAGCTTTGACAATTTTGAGATGCAAGTGGAACAAAATCAGTGAGCTACAATTGAATATGCTATTTTTTGGATGCCCTTTCCATTGATGTAGAATTTGTTGAAATAATCATGTGTTAGGGTTTCTTGTTATTTTTACATTTGATTGGTGGTATGAAAACCTCAGAATTGCTTGAAAGATGCATCACAACACACAAAGAGGATGAATTTTGGATTGAACTTCCTAGCTTTTATGGATCTATGCCATGCCCATTATTGGCCTTGTCTTGGCATTGATGCACTTTTTGTATTTATGGTTATTTATGAATGATATTAGGTTTACATTTAGTGATGCTTTCTAGGCTTACTTGTTTATGTTGTTTCTTTGTTTTTGTTTAAAGGGGTAAAACCATAGGTTTTGAGCAGACCATGGGAACCCAAAAACAATGAGTGAAACATTAACGAAAGCATAATTGACCCACAATAAAACCATGGACAAGTAGGTTTTGGAAGAAATTGAAAACAATATGGTAATGCAACCAAGCTATTAAGACAAAGATGGTTTTGAATGGATCATAAACCTTGTACAATGAGGTTGCAACAAAGTTGCCAAATAAAATAGAGTTGGAAGGCCACTTACAAAACACCACGCCTCATCCTAGCATTTTGAGCACCCTTGACCCAGATGTGGGAGACACAAGCATGTTTCTCTCTTCATTCTTTGAACAATCTTCCATGAGACATCATCCTCTAAAGATTCATAATAAGGGGAGAGGAAAGGGATAGCCTTAGATAAAGACTTGAATGAAGCCCTTATAGGTGCATAAAGAGTAGTTGAATGTTGCATGAAAACCTCTTGAAGAGTAGGAATAGAAGATTTAACACCTCACGACAAGAGGTCTAAAGGTGGAGTGGTCATTATTGGGCCTTGAGAAGATGATCCATTAGGAGAAAACTTTGAAGTCTTGGTATCCCTAGGGGAAGGGACCACCTAAAACTCAACATTGTCAGAACCAAAATTGCCAACAATCAAATGGTCATAGAGGGCATTCCTCCACCAAGTCGCCTCGCCACTTATCATTTCTTCGTTGTTGTAGTTTTTTTGTTGCACTTGGGCCATGCATTTCCATTTTTATTTACCTTTTAAAAATAATATATAATTACCCATTAAAAGACGAGACATGACAACCAACATTGCTAATGAGTTTTTTTAAATGTAAATTTTAAATTTAAATTTCTTAATATAGTTTATTATTATCATACCATTCTAAGTAATATATGAAAGAATTTGATTCCCTAAATAAAACTAATCTTTCAAGCCTTGTTTACTTTTAATGAGTGAAAACTTTGTAGTTGCACAACTTCACATGTCAAGATTTTGTTTAATAATGAATAACCTTGGGAGATGGAATTTGAACAATATAATATTATTTTCATAAGAGAGAACATATCATCTACCTCAACTAAGCCAACCTACAATGAAGGAAAATCTCTAGAATAATTGATGATGAAGCAAATTGTAACACATATGATGAATACAATTTACTTCCAAGCACCTGAAATAATTTATTCAAGAATTAACACAATGTAGATGAAGGGGAAAGAAAACATACAAAGGTCAGAAGAAACAACAAAGATCAAAACCAAGTGAGCTCTTCTATGTTCCCTGACAATGATACCATTTTAGGGAATAGTTGATGCACAACCCCACACCTCTAGATTTTGTTTAGCAATGAGTAACCCCATGACATGGGATCACCATTTTGACTTAATATCTTCACAATAAAGAACAAGGGAACAAACCATTATAAGAGGGGGTTGTCCATTCTCATTTATAACCCTATAGAGCCATGGTGGGCTTCCCTAAGGTTATTTATAAATCAAAGATGTTCAACACACATGTAACTCTACAACAAACATGCCCTACTAATATAAGGACATCCAATTAGTTTTCATTAGGAGTCCTATGCTTCTATTTTCTTATGAGTAAATGAAAACCTTGAAACAATGAAAAAAATAGAGATATCACACATTATTTCCTTCATAAAATAGATCCTTGTGATTAGTAGTTGGTAGATCTTGTCAATATGAGGTCCTTGGATACAAAGTAGATTTAGTTAAGGATTGGATTAGTGATGAATTCAAATTGTTTTCATATTATTTCATAGCAAAATCCTCATGCAAGAAATGGAAATTCATTTCTACTTCATGCAACACACATTGATGCTAGAATCCACTAAAAATGATAGTAGTACCATCAAATTATCAAGAGATTTACTATTAGCATGCTTAATATCACTTAATATGAATTTAAGAAAACATGAGGTCTCTATAAAATGAAACAAGAATTTTTGTAGCATTCAAATCCAAGTTGCATTCAAAAGAATCACATATCACATGAAAGGATAATAACGTTGCTTTGCTATAGGACATCTTGATTTTGGGTGTTCATGTCCTCATCCTAGGACTGTGAGCTCTAGTATTTGGTGGAGCAATGCCCTCCCCAATCATTTTGATTGTGGATGCCCCTACTATTTCCACCTGTTTGGTGGATGCCCTTATTATTCCTACCTTTTTGGTCGACGAGGTTCCTTGTCCCACATCCTTGTTGGTGGATCATGATGTGATTGTGGAGGATCCTCCTAAGGTGGCTTCCCTTAAGGATGATGCGACTTTACCTCTACAAGGACTTCTTCAAAATCAATTTAGGCTTCTCCTACATCATCTAACCTCATTGTAATTCAATAAAAATAATTGTTTCCCTTGGAGTTGCTTTATTTTATTGGCCATCTCTTTTATTTTGTTTTTAAACCGACAAGTATGGCAACATGTGTTGGAATAATGCAAGTACTCGTCTTGAACTAGAGAAGGTGGTAAGGTTATTAGTTTAATTTAAGGATGATCATCCATTCTCTTTATTTTCTCATATTTTTCCTAAGGGATTCTTTTAAGTTCATTGTTTCTTCTCTTAATCTCAAAACTTCCTTTTCTAATGTGTTTGGATCAACAACTTTCTTTTTGACATTCTAGTCATTAAATTGAGTGTAATTTGAGACAACCTTGGATGAGCCCTCATCTTGCCTCTCCAAACATTTGCACAATTAGTTACCCTTTAAATATTTAAGGGAAAATTATTCATTTTTTTATTGTGTGAGGAACAACTTATGTGATCAAAATTTGTCTCTCTACGACAAGTTTAAGTTTCAAATGCTTACTTGCAACCATTGACATCATGTTTACAATGCCATCGTATCACTTTAACTTTCATAAGGACTTTAGATTACATTCAACTCTAAGTAGTTCTAATTGAGACATTACAAATTTCTTCTAGGGAGTATAATATATATCAAGTAGTTAGAATTTCCTAGGTTAACAATTTTAATGAGTAAACAATACTAATATACAACAAATTTCTTTCTAACTTACATTAACTTCACCAAAAAGAAATGTTACTGAACATTAATAATAATTTAAATGAAAAAAAATTCTACACTAAAGGAAACAAGTTTACTTAAAGTGAATATACTAATTGTATTTCTAATGCTATTTGATTTCAAATCCTAATAATTTTAAGTATGTGAAATTAATAATTCTCCTCACCTCCATAATGACTAAATGTCATACAATTGAATTTCACTATTACCCCTTACAAAGATTCCTTCATTGCTTAAATAATTACATTAAACAACATTGAGAAAAACAATAATCATCCCATCCTAATAATTTCATGAGTTATAGATAAAATTGTTAACCAACAAAATATTTTTTTACTTACAATCCCAATTTAATTTAACACAAGTATGCCATTATGAGTTCCACCCAAGTTTTTTATAAATTGGATATGTGTACACGTGCATTCTATTTTCCATGAATGAACTTTTAATCATTTTCTCGAAAGCTACAATGTTCATAAGTTAAAATTTTACTAGACTGGACATTTTGGTCTAAGGCTCTATGAATGAGGTTAACGGTACTAAGATTTATATACACTATTAAAATGAGAAAGATAATAAATCAACTCTAATTTTTATTTACAAATTTAATTTATAAGAAGCTGTACTTCAAGTTTGAATTTTAACAATGAAAGGATAATTTCAAGTCTAAGAGTAAATTGTAGATTGTTGAATTTTATTACTAATAGTTTCCTAACTAAAACATTTAAATAATTAACTTGATTTATCTCTACTTATATATTCTAACTATAATACTAAATTAAAAAACAATTGAAGATTACTTTTATCCCAAAAACCATTTTTATATCAATCAGTTATCACAATTCTCAATAAGGTTATTCCTTGAATTATTAATTAATGTTTGTTTAGATGAAGCAAAAGAAAACTTAATTTATTCGGTTTTGAAAATCCTTGAACTAATAACCAACTAATTCTATAACCAACTCTCAACCAAAGAATTCTTTTATAATTTCTCTCAAGACCTTTTGTTTCTTTGATTGCACAAATGAATATTTGTTTTCCTCCTTCACGAGTTATTACAGGCTGAAGTCTATTTTGCATATTGATTTCCAGACACAACTATATTTTTAATTTGGTTTTCATATTCTCATTTACATTCAAAATTGTTCAACTTCATCGCTCAATTAATTATTTATATATATATATATATATATATATATATCCTCATATATTTTTTTAAAATTTGGAAGGAAAATTTTGAATTCATTTGATATATGCATAGTTCATATATGCCAATTTAATGGCATATCAAATGACAAAAAAAAGGACATGATCGCTATTTTTTAAAACTATTATATACATTTTTGTTTCTTTCATATTAAAATTTCAAAATCTGTGTTGTGGGGGCCAAACCCCTCCCATGGAGGCTGCACCCCCCTGAGGTTGCAACCCCAAGGGATTGCGACAACATGGGGTGGCAGCCCTGTGGGCGTCTCCCTTGGTCGACTCAAGTCGATCATGGGGAGCGGCCCTATTATTTTAAACTTGTATATTTTTTTTCAGTTTTATAACTTTTATAATGTATAATATTTAGTATCTTTATATGAAATATGTACATAATATAAATTTATATACATATTAAATATATGGATAAAAACATTATATATGTAAAATATAATATATAATAAATGATACACACACACACATATATATATATTTCTTTTATTTGAACCATTTAGATTACTTATTTATTTATTTATAAAAAAATTTCATGCATACTAACCGTGTGTGTGAAATGTGGGAGAGTTAGCAAATCAATAATAAAACACACAAACATCAATGAGACACATTATATTAAAGATTTGAATTAAAGAACTAATCTATTTGCAACAAACAAATCTCTAAAAACGTTCCATTGTTCTCTATTTTCAAGGATTCATTAAATCATTTGGCTCTCAGATTTTATATGTGTACTATGATTGTTAGAATGACAACTTGAAAAACGAGATGCTGTTCAAAATGCAAGAAATCTAAGTTCCTACATGAAACTATGTGATAAAAGCCATGATACTATGATAATGGTGATATTGACAAATGGATAATGACGCTGCATAAAAAATTGAAATGATTCTACATATGCTCAAATATTAACTATTGATATGATAAACTAAAATGCAATTACAAACTAAGACATGATTCTAAGTTAGAATGATAAAACAATGCAACTTGTTAAATGCTAAATGATCAAATTCTAAATGGTCCAATGCTCCAAAGCTATTCCTGCATAATAAGTTTTCTAAAAGATGTGATGATAAATGTTGTAGCAAAGGGTTGTATTTATAGTATTTTCAAAGCATCTTGCGATGTGGCAGTGATCGACGGTCCAAATTCAAACATGAGGGATGAATAGTGGAGATGGAAGAATCAAGGAGGATGTTCCCTTGACCAAGGGAAACATATCAAATGGATGAAGGAATAAAGTCTGTGAGAAATAAGCCATGTGTTAAAAGTTTGTTGAAAATAATGTAATTAAATATTAGTCATATTTAATTACATGTGACATTTGATGACATGGCCAAAAAGTGCTGTAGACATGTGACTAAATTTGAATTTAAAATTATTCAAACTTAGTGAAGATATTTAATTAAATAGAAACAAACTATAGACATTTGTTTATTTAATTAAATTTAGAAAAATGTGATTTAGGATGAAGAATTTTAGAAAAGTGTGAACTATATAAATAAATTGAGAATTTATTTATAAGTAGTTGAAATAAAGGGGTTCATTAATTAAATAGCTAGTATTTAATTAACTAATTGTCTTGACCGATTTTAGGTGTATACATTTTGCTTCTCTTTGAAGTAATGTGTTTATACGTTGTTTCAAAGAAAAATTTGTTGCTGATATCGACTAATTTTTTTTTCGATGCCCTAGACGATGATTTTCTAGTGATGACAAATATATGCCCCCTCAGGAGATAAATCGGTGAATTTTTGAATTTTCAAGATTTTTTGGAATTTTTGAAAATTTTGATGATTTTTCGATGATTTGAGGATGATCCCAAAATTTTATGATTTAGAAACGATTTATCTCCCAGAAATTGATGTATAAGCCAGTAGGTGATGAAATTGATGAATTTGCCCCTTTGAAAATAAAATAAAACAACCCCACCAAAAATCCCTCTTAATTAACCTTTAAAAGGTTAAAAAGGTGATTAAAAGTGCATTTGAGCATTTGCATTTTGAAAACTTGAGAGTGAGTGAGTGATTTGTGCAAATTTGGCGAAATGGTGATCCCTCACCACATGCATCGGTTCGAGCGGGTCAGGTGTCACAACCGTCCTACAACATATGGACCTTCGGTATGTACCCCAAAAACCTCCCTCATAGTTTGTGCATTTCCTTTTCCCGCTCATTTTCATGTTTTAAATTCGGTTTTTTCTGTTTTAGCGCATAGGATTACTACAATAGCACATAGGTCAACTGTAATGGCACATAGAATAGATTAGCGCTTAGGATAAATAGGTTAGCACATTGGTAGATTTAGCGCTTAGGGTTAGGGCTTTAGCGCATAGGGTTAATACATTAGCGCATAGATTGCCCAAAATAGCGCATTGAGTGTTTGATGTAGCGCATAGAATAAATCGACGCATAGGAACTCCGTTCTGACGCATACGTGAAATTGTCCAGTGCATATGATAGTTTTGTACATTGAAGCTCTATTTTGGTGCATTGACAAATTTTTTTGGCGCATAGAGTTTTCAGCGCATTGGAACACTGTTCTAGCGCATTGATAGTTTTTTAGACCAGATTGATGATTTTCTTGATTAGACTCCTTGATTTCCATGATATTTGATTGCGTCAGCCTTTGTTTTGATGATGATTGATGATGTTGATAGGTTAGATGTCCATTGATCTCATGATAGGTGAGATTCAATGATAGGATGATGATAATTGACCTTATGATAGGCGAGGATCAATTATAGTTTGATTGATTGATTTCATGATAGCCGAGGATCAATGATAGGTTGATTGATTGGTTAACCTCATAATAGGTGAGATCAAATTGATTGATAAACCTCATGATAGGCGAGGTTGAATGATAGAGAAACCTCATGATAGGCGAGGTTGATTGATAGATTGATGCTCACGAGATGTGATCAAAGTCTCACCAGAGCTGATTAGATTGATAGGCTAATTGATTTTGATTGATTGATTTGCTGATTGATGTCGATTGATTGATTAGCTGATTTGCGATATTTTGAGATGATACGAGCCTTTGACGATTTTGCAGATTAGAGAGTGTTTTCCTTGGATGTGGGAGTTGATTCCACACCTGACACAGCCTGAGGTAGCCGTTATCGCACGATGTGGATTGTCGTCTCTGATTGATATGCCCTAGATTAGGATCAATAGGGGTTTGTTGATAGCTTTAGCAGAGAGGTGGCATGATGAGCATAACATCTTTCATTTTCCTACTGGTGAGATCACAATTACTCTAGAGGACGTATATCAAATTTTGCAGATACCTGTTGTGGGGGAGCTGGTACTATATGATTCTCAGGAGCAAGGTGGGACTGATGCATTGCATAGAGTTTTTGATGATGATCAGATATGTGGTTACGAGATTCCCTGGAGGGATATGGTAGATGCATATGCCATATTGCCTTATGTTCTTGCCAGATTTATTAGAGGGTTCCTTTGTCCTGATCGTAGGTCAAAGGGACTTTTAGTTGGATGGGGGCAGATTCTAGAGAGCATGATTGCTCAGGGCACTAGATATGCGTGGGGATGCTGCATGCTTGTGCATTTGTATCATGATTTACATCAGGTGGTCTACCTTTGCAGGGCCAATTTATCAGCTGGGGTCACATTGCTTCAGGTCTGGGCCTGGGAGCATATAGCGGTCACTCATCCAGTTGGAGACAAACAACAACTTTCCATGAGATCATATGTACATATTTATGCCGGTCGAGTTGCTCAGCCTAGGTTGGGAAAACTAGAGTATTGGAGGACACTGGATGATCTCGAGTCTGTGGTATGGTGGCCCTATCTGGATTGTGAGTAGTGGCCAGAGGACGATACCGAGATGCCTTATCTGTGCCAGTCGATGTACCTGATTGGGTGGACCTGGTTTATCATTAAGAGATTCTTGTTGCTAAGGGTATTGAAGTAGTATGGTAGAGTGCAAGGGATGCCCTAGGGCATGGCCCATTATGTGCGGCGACAGGTGGATGCTACAAAGTGGGGACCTGTGTTGTCTTATGATACAACCGTGTAACATTTCCAGGGATTACAAGCCATCATTTGGGAGGTACATCCAGAGATCATCGAGGCACTGATATCAAAGGAGTATGCACAATGCCTGTTCTTACATCCATTCCCATGGATCACCATCCTAGACGAGCGAGTGCCATTGGTAGAGGAGGAGGGGAGGGCAGTAGGTCATAGGTGCAGGTGGAGGAGAGAGGAGGAGGAGTTGGAGGAGGAGGAGGATAGCAGTGATGACAAGGATGGTGATGGAGATGGAGGCGGCGAGGATGATGATGGGGGTGATGGGGGAGGAGGACCATGGCCAGATGTCGGAGAGACGAGAGTGCCTCACAAGAGATGACATGTGGAGATTCGAGTATCCTCGCCGCAACAATAGACACAAATTGCTGCATTACAGGTACAAGTTGAGACACTGCAGGGTTAGCTTGAGCAGGTTCAAGATTTACTAGTGTAGGCCAAGGGGAAGATTACTATATTGACAGTAGAGAGGGATTCTGCGAGACAACAAGAACAATAGATACAGGCCCAACTTACCCAGGTCTAGTCCCAGGGTCAGGTACAAGTACAAACGTAGGAACAGGTTGCCACACTAACTACTGAGAGGGATACTCTGAGACGACGGGTCGATCAGGCTGAGGGCACCATTGAGAGACTACATTAGGCTGCAGTGGCCACTAGTGCATCGAATTATTTTAGAGAGATACATTGTACTGCACAGGAGGCAGAGTTTTACAAAGTGAGATATCATGATGCAATTCCTCTCGAGCGGCGGGAGAGTTATGCCCAGTCCCGGTCTAGTAGATCCCAGTCTTGTACCACTAGTAGAGGTGTTACACAACCACTTCCTGGAGATTGACGAGATCATAGTGCAGGTCCGTCAGGTGAGGGAGGCACTAGTCCATTGATGCTGACACCGTTTGGAGGGAGCACGACATAACTCTGATTTATGATTTTCTGATGTATTTTGGACATGTATACACTGATGTATTTGAGACATTGATGATGTGCCTCTTGATTTGAGACATTATGATACACTGCCATTTTTGATATTGATGTATCTCTTTATAACTTTGGATATCCTTGTACACTTTGACATTATGATTTTGAGGTTATATGATGTGGCGATGATTATCGATCTATGTGTCTATATGATGTTTATATGATGATGATCATGATGATTATGATGGATGCATTTAATTTCTATTATTTATGCTATGTGATGTTCTATATGATGATGATCATGATGATTATGATGGATTCATTTAATTCCTATTATATATGCTATGTGATTTTCTATATAATGATGATCATAATGATATGCTATGGATTCAAATGATGATGCAACTGATGTGTTACGATTCTATGATGCTTTATGAATGATGCCTATATGATGGATTTTATTATGCTAATGTAATGTGATGCATTTTATGTTTTTGTATTTTTTCTAATGCAAATAGATGATGCAATGAATGGATGAATGATGGATGAAATGATCGTATGGTGATTTATAGTTCTATGTGTTTATGATGTTTACATGATGATTATGATGATTATGCAATGATGATATGATAATGCATGATTGATGATTCTATATGCTTTAGGGATGATGTTTTATGCTATGTGAGATGGATTTTTATTATGCAAATGATGTATGATGTGTATGCGATGATCCAGTTGTCCTTTGTCGGTCTTGGATTTGAGTAATAACAAATTCATATTCACTACTGGTTTTAGATGTTCATAACAATGGCATTATATCTTCACTACTGGTTTTAGATGTTCATAACAATGACATTATATCTTCACTGTCTAGTCATGTTTCTCAACAAATTTTTCTTCTTGGAAATCTTACTCTGTTGGACATGTCCTCAATCATCTTATGCCATGTCATGTTTTATGAAGTGATCTAGATTATGCAAGTGAGATGCAATGTACTTCTTTTTGTGTTTTCTAATGTGGATATTATGATGTGATGCATGGATGGATGAATGGTGTGATAATGTTTATATGATATGAGAATGATTTCTAATGTATGCAAATGATGATGCAATTGATGTGCGACTAAATGAGAATGCTTTCTAATTTATGCAATTGATGATGCAATTGATATGTGACTAAATGAGAATGATGTGTTTTTGGTTAATGCCAAATGTACTCAATCCATTAATAATAGAGATAACATCATTGTGAAACTATTGCAGCCTTGGAAACCCCATAGATACAGATGCAAAACTGACATGGATGCAATCTAACTTAATCATGCAGATGTTGTCATTCACAATAGCCGATTTGTCATGATTTTTATCATCATTGAGCCTTTAAAATGTTGAAAGTGAGTACAAACATCGATAGTATAAGTAGACCATGATGACCTGAGTACTACTTCTATGATTTTTGAGATTGCAAGTTAACACAAGTAGCTAGGTGTAATTAAACTGAGATGACCTGAGTATTTCTTGTGTAAATAGACAAGAGTTAACCGTTTTCCTATGCAAATTTGAAATGTCATTAGTGATACTTCATAGAGCACGTCCCACGACAATTTGCATAGTAATAATGATCAACTCATAGACAACAGACAAAGAAAAAACATACTCCTTCCTAGCTCCTCTAGTTCAATACATCATCGAGTTGCTCCAAAGATATGACAACAAAAATCAAAGTACAATAGTTGAACATACATGCCAAAGTGATAAAGCCATGATTCAGAAGGAACATCATCCATTTAAAGTTTACTTTTGGTTTGATTGATTTGGTGTTTGGTTTGGATGGTTGATGTGTTACTAATGGTGATTGATGTTCAATGTTGAGTTGCACTATGATTTTTGGGTTTGTTGTGTTTGTTCTACTTCTGTTGGTTTGTTGGTTCAAGCTCAAAGTTTATTGCCCCTAGTGAGTTCAAGATTTTTCCCCTAGTCTAGGGTGAGACATGACCGCAATGCCAGGATATGTACATGAAGCTTTTCGATGATAGGAAGAATGATGGTGAAAGCAAATGTCGACATGCTTAAATAGATGGACAAGCTAGCCTATCAAAAATAGTGCCTATTGCTAGGTTTTCACTACTTGCTTTTATTGCACTTTTTCAGATTTTATGATTTTTTTGATTTTTCACTTTTTTTTGTATTTTTCTCATTTTTCTGATTTTTTTATTGTTACCAAGACACCTGTTTGCCAGGTTTTCATCAAGGCAACCATTTTTCTAGGACATTTTCTGGTGTTTTTGTATTTTTTCAAGACTTTTTCCGATGCACTGGATGATTCAGGTGTAGAATTTCTTGAGATGCAAGCTGTTGAGGGGCTCATCAAACAAATCCCCGTTAGGCGTGGACAACTAATATGCTCTTGATCCGAGTAATGTACAATGACAAAGGGACCTAGCCAGTTTGGTTCAAATTTTCCCTTCTCTTGATCTTGTTGATTACGAGGGTTCTCTTTCAAGACTAAGTTACCTACTTGAAATTTTCTAGGTTTTACTCTATGATTGTAACTTCGAGATATCCTCTGCTGTTAAGCTTTCAAGTGATCCACTGCATGTTGGTGATGCTCATCTAGTAATTCCAATTCCTGTAGCCTAGACACTCTATAATCCTCATCTAAAATGATCACCTTTAGTGACACTCAAAGTGATGGTAGCTCAACCTCAATAGGTAAAATGGCCTCTGCTCCATAGACTAAAGCATAGGGTGTGGCACTTGTCAGGGTGCGGATGCTAGTTCAATAAGCCCACAAAGTAGGATTCATTTGAACGTGCCAATCACGTCCAACATTGTTGACGGTTTTCTTCAAGATTTTCAGGATGGTTTTGTTTGAGGCCTCTGCTTGGCCATTTCCTTGAGGATAGTAGGGTGTAGAAAACTGCTGTTGGATATGAAACCTCTCACAAAATTCTTAGACATCCTGGTTTTTGAAAGGTCTACCATTATCTATGATAATGGATTGAGGAATTCCATATTGACATATGATATAATTCAAGATGAATGATGAGATTTGTTTTCCTATGATGGTGGTTAGGGGAACCGCTTCAATCCACTTTGTAAAGTATAACTTGTGTCCATTTGATGAAGATAGATGAATTTTTCCTACGAGGTCTAATCCCCATGACAAAAAGGCCATGTTGATGTGAAAGGTTGCAATTCTTGTGCCAGTGCATGTATCAAGTTTCCATGGATTTGACATTTTTGACACTTCTTGACATATTGGAAGGATTCCTTCTCCATATTTGGTCAGTAATACCCCAAACGTAGGAGTTTCTTAGCTAAAGTTAGTCCACTTGAATGTGTTCCATAGATACCCTCATGAACCTCACGTAAAGCAGTTTTAGTTTTGTTACGTTCTAGACACTGAAGGAGAGTACCATCAAGACCTCGTCAATAAAGCACATCGAGTATTAGGGTGTGTCGAGCTACTTGTCAGATAAAATTTCCTTTTTGGTTTTGAGATAAATCAGGTGGGAGGGTATTGTCTTTTAGATAGGTGTAGATTTTCTTGTAGGTAGAAGCATCGAACTCGACCAGATGGTAGATGACTTGGGATTCTAGGTTATCATAGGTGGGGTTAAACAGTTGTTCCACCATGAACTCGTAACAGGTTCATTTCTTAGGAATCTGTAAGAGAGAAGCAATGATAGCCATGACATCAACAACTTTAGCCATGACATCAACAACTTTGTTGTCGCCTCTAGGAATTTGCTCAAATTTTATCTCCACAAAGTACTTTTTGAATTCATCAACCATTCTTTTATATGGCATTAATTTGCCATCTTTTGTTTGGTAATCATCATTCACCTGATTAATGACTAGTTGGGAATCACCATAGACATTCAACTCTATGATCTTCCACTTGACTGCTACTTTGATTCCAATGATCAATACTTTGTATTCGACTGTGTTGTTGGTGCAGGGAAACATCAGTTTGTAAGACTTGGGAATGGTATGTCTTTGAGGTGTGATGAACAAGATTCCTACGCCTAATCCATGTGTATAAGAGCCATCAAAGTACAACATCCATTGTTGTGTTGACATCGTTAGGACATCAACATTTGGAAACTCAATGTTCATTGGATGATTGTCTTGCAATGGTGCTTTAGCTAGTTGATCCGCTATGGCTTGACCTTTGATTGATTTTTTGTCCATGTAATCGATGTCAAACTCACTCAATATCATGACCCATTTAGCTAGTCTTCCTATTAGGGAAACTTTTCTAAGTAGATACTTTAAGGGATCAATTTTAGCTGAGTTTAATGGTGTGAGTCAACATGTAATGTATTAGTTGTTGGGTAGCAAATACTACCGCCAGACAATATTTTTCAATAAAGGTGTAGTTGATCTCATAACCATTCAAGGTCCTGTTGATGTAATAAATTTCCCTTTCCTTTCCCATGGAATCTTCTTATGTGAGTAAAGCACCCAAAGATACTTTAGTTGTTGCAATGTAGAGTATTAATGGATTTCCTTCAGCTGGTGGTACCAGTATGGGTGGTGACATCAGATATTGCTTGAGTTGATTAAAGGTCACTTCACACTTGTCATCCCACTTGAAAGAGACATTCTTGTGTAATAAGTGGTTGAAAGGGTGAGTTTTATTAGCCAATTGTGCGATGAACCTCTTGATAGACTGGAATCTTCCTTGTAAAGATCTGAGTTGACTGATATTTTTAGGAGGCATCTCCATGATGGCTTTGAACTTTGCAAGATCCACCTCAATTCCTTTAGCTGATACAATGTACCCAAAAAGTTTAGCTGATGTTATGCCAAATACACATTTCTTGGGGTTCAACCTCACATTGAATTTCTCCAATCTAGTGAAGATCTTGTCTAAAATTTCTAGATATCCCTCTCTAGTGAATAATTTGGCCAATAAGTCATCTACATAGTCTTCCATAAAAGTGTGCATCATGTCATGGAAGATGGTGGTCATTGCTCTTTGATATGTGGCTCCAACATTTTTCAACCCAAAAGGAATTACATTCCAACAAAAAGTGCCCCAAGGACATGTGAAGGATGTTTTATCTTGATCTTCTTGTGCTATCTTTATTTGATTGTAACCTGAAAAATCCATCCATAAGTGAGAGCATTTCATGTCCAGCTGTCAAGTCTATGATGATGTCAATGTTAGGTAGTGGAAAATCATCTTTTGGGCAAGCCTTGTTGAGATCTTTGAAGTCCGTGCATATCCTAATGCTTTTGTATGGTTTTGAAACTGGCACAATATTTGATATCCACTCAGCATAGTCAATAGGTCTAATAAACCCCACATCCAGTAGCTTCTTCAATTCGGATTTTACCAATAGGGTGATATGAGGGTGCATTTTTATCAACTTTTGTTTTACTAGTTTTATGCTAGGTGGTAGTGATAAATGATGCATGATGAGCTTTGGATCTATACCTGGCATATCAGAATAGGACCACACAAAGTTGATCTGCCTCTCTTCAAAGAATTTAGTGAAACTGAGTTTTTCCTCCTCTGTCATGGATGCCACTAGATGCAGGGTATTCACTATTTCCACTGTACCAACAATGATGGATTGTGTAGGCTCAATTAGCACTGACGATCTCTCCTAATAGTGCTTGGGAAGAGTGTCAAATTTTCCATCTCTCGGTGCCTCGGAGAGGTTTTCACCTTGAGATGCGTCGTTTATTTTTACTTTTTCTTGATCTAATAGTGCCATTAGATGGTTTTCAGTATTAGATCCCTTTTTGATGTTCATTTTGTAGCTAGAAGATTTGGCACTCCCCTTGTTTAAATCTTCATTATGAGGTCCATTGGTGGAACATGTTTCAGGATTGTTTGAAGAAAGGAAGTTTATGATGTAATCATCATTTGAAAAGATAGGTATGTCAAGCAGCTCATTTTGGTCCCAGTCAATTAGTTCAGGGTGTATTAATGACAAAGAATCGTCGGATTGGCTAAGATCAAGAGGGGTGAGTGTCATGATGGAAATGTCGTCAGAGTATCCAACAACAATATTGAGGTCTATGATGTTACTCTCTTTCGAAGTATCTACCTCGCTCGAAGTATGGTCATCTTCACTTGAGTCATCGATATGCTATGATCAAATTTCAAGTGGTCTATAACTCAAGCTCTGTCCCTCTGTATGTGTTGGTGTATACTTTTGTACCACATCAATTTCCTTATTGTGACAAGAATCTTCAGAGAGGGAATCCCATTCATATTCATTGGAGTCTGTTTCAGAACTATCTCTCAATTGAAGGATTCTCTTGACAACTTGTTGTTTGGTTTCTTCTTTTGCTTCTTCCCTATACCCTAGTCCCGTCTTGTCCTTTGAATTCATTGTGATGGGCTGTATTAGTTCTATGATGCCTTCTTTTATTTTACTAATAGGACCTTTTCCCTCATATCCCATTTTTCCAAGATTGTCTTTCCTTTGCCATACTGCTCTGTTTGTACATTTGAGGTGGATGCTTGTGATGATTCTTCATCTTTGTATAACCAGTTTAAAACCTCCTTGTCATTTGATTCATCCACTAAGGTGTTTTCTCTTACAAATTTTCCATCAAAGAGTGTGGTTGGTTGTGATGATTGTTATCTTGATGTTGATGGCTGTCCATATGACTTAGGAGAAGATGAAAGTTGTGATAAACACAAGGATTGCTCAAATGAGTATTCCCCCATGCCTTTGTCTTTCAATTGGATCTTTTCAACCTATTTTGATAAGGCATTGAGTTGAATTTTGTGATTCGATGGAGTAGAATCAATGATACCCTTATCTTTTGATTGGTCCTTTTTCTCCACCCACTTTGACAAGGAATTTAGTTGTCTTTCATTGTTGGATGAACTAGGAGTTGTAGCTTCCCTATTGTGTGGTACAAAAGTGTCTTGGGTTGTTTTGAGTGTGTTGCAATATTGGGGGTTGTTGGAATTAGCAGCAATGGTGATCTCTTGTCCGTTAAAAGGAAATTTAAAACACTAGTGATATGTCGATGGTACAACTTGCATCTCATGAATCCACGGACGTCCCAAGAGTATGCTGTATGCCAACTCTTTATCCAACACTTGGCATAATATATCTTTGAAAACTAGTCCTACTTGAATTGGTAAGACAATCAATCCTTGGGAGGATCTCTCTTCATCATCATATGCTTTTATTGTGATTTTCCTTCTAGGATCAATAGCATTTTCAGAATATCTGAGTGCACAGACAAGTTTTAGAGTGCAGATATTTAAGCCATCTCCTCCATCTATTAGAAAACATTTGACGCGATGTTTATGGATTAAAACCTCAATGTGGAGGGCAACATTATGTAGATGGGTGATGGATACATCATCATGTTCAAAAAATGATAAGCAGTGAGGTGCGGTCAAGTGTCCCACCATAGTTTGAAATTGACAAACTTCCAAGTTGTTTGGTACTGTGGTGGCCACTAGAGCTTGTTCTAAGATTTCTTTATGCACTAGTGAAATCTTTTGAAGCTCTAATATGGATATTTGAGCTGGTATTTCTAGAACTTATCAATGATGTTATATTGAGTTGCAGTTGTAACACTTGTTTTGGATGTGGAAGGGGTAGCTCCTTTCAATGTTACCTTGGCTTGTCCTCTTGTGATTGCATTGATTGGTGAATTACCTTGTTTTTATTTGATTTTGATGGCATTAATTTTGTTGTCACTTGCAGTAATGTTGGTGATCATATTTATTGGCACAAGGTCATTGATTTGATGTGAAGTGGTATCGATATCGTGATGTTGATTTTCAGTTGTAGCAATGTTTCTTTGGCTCTTGGTTTCAATGTCCTTGGTTGGATTTTCCACCACCTCAACACAATGAATGGTAGAATCATAGACATAGTTTATGTTTTTTCCTTTGGTATTTGAATAAGAAGATTCTCCTTTTTCGTAGTTGGGTAGAGGGTTCTTGAACGCTCCATGATCATTGTTTGTTTGGAGTCCTTCTACAAATATCATCTTGTCGTCAATCAAGTCTTGTATCAAGTGCTTCAATTGCATGCAGTCATTGGTTTTATGTCCTTTTTTTTGATGAAAGTCACATAAATTGGCATCATTCCACCATGGAGGCTTAAATTGTGGCTCCCAATTTCTTGCCTCTGGTAATGTTATGACTTTAGCTTCAAGAAGTTCCTTTAATGCTGATTCAGATGATTGTCCCAAAGGTGTGAACCTTCTTTGATTTGAGGATGTTTGATATGATGGTGTTCTAGATCCAACATTACCTTGATTGTTGCTTTGGTTGACATTTTGGTTGTTGTTTTGGTTGTTGGTTGGATTATTGTTTTGATTGGTTTTTGTGGCCGCTGCTGTCAAGTTGAAGATTGGTTTTGCATTTTGTGTTTCAGCCACACCATCATTGTTACCAACATTTTTGTTTCGTTGCCAAAACTTTGGTTTGTCACCACTGTTATAATTGTTAGAGGAGCTTGATGCATTGTTTTCATTGTAAAGTTTTATGACTCCTCTTTTGACAAAAGCTTCTTGAATTTTAATCCCATTTTCAATCAATTTTTTGAATGTAGGTGGGCATTGTAATACCAATTTGTAGCTCATCTCATCATTTAGGTTATCAATAAAGATTTCCATCTTTTATTTTTCAGGTATGGGATGAAAATATCTTGCAAATAACCTTCTCCATTTTTGTAGAAAATTGAGGAACGATTCACCCTTTTTCTATTTCAAATTGCAAAGGTCTTTCATTGTTATATCATGTTGGATGTTATAAGAATATTGGGTGATGAACTTGTTAACCAATTTTTCAAAGGTTCTATCAAGGTGGTGCGAGTTGGGAAAACCATTCAAGGCATTGTCCACCTAGACTGTATGGAAACAACAACATCAAGTAAGTTTCTTCATGTGAAAACTCAAGACTCATGGTTCTAAATTCCCTCACATGATCTATTGGATCAGTTTTTCCATTGTATTTATCATATTTTGGGAATTCGCAATGTTTGGGAAAATGAATTATGTGGATATCTTGATCAAAATGATATGGAAAAATGTATTGTATCAAGTATCATTTTGAGGTTCTCCTTTGCATGTCAAGAGTTTGTTGTTGAAGGTTCTTCATTTGATGAGTTAGGGCAACCACTTGTTCTGGATCACTTTTAGGCTTTTTGGGAGGTGCTTTCAATCGATTAACATCAAGGTCATCAGGAAATTTGACACCTTGTTTAGCTAGCATTAGTAAGTATTTTTCCCCATTTCTTTCAAAAATATTTTCTAAGCACTTGTGGAAATTTGGATCTTGTTCAACATTTTGGATATCTTAGTTATTTCTTCCCCTTCATTGTTGTGGATAACATGGAAAATATTCTCTTTAGCCTCGACCATGGTGTTTTGCATTTCACTGTTTTGTGTTTCACTATTTTGAGTTTCGATGTTTTGAGTTTCAATGTTTAGAGTTTCGATGCTTTGAGTTCCAATGTTTTGTGTTTTGATGTTTTGTGTTTCAAGTTCTTTTTCCTTGAGTTTCTACTTTTGTAATCTTGTTTGAACGGGCATGCAAGTGTTATACTTTGACTAAAATTTGATCTTTGTTTGGAAGAGTGCCAAGGATTAAAACTAAGTCAAATAGAATGACCAATTCTATCAATGAGACTAAGTTTAATTTGATTATATAGCTTTGTTTCATGATGAGAGGATGATAAATCCTGACGATGAAACTTGGCTTAAGAATCAAGAGATAGGTTTGATGATTTAAGCACTTTGAGATGTTTAGATCTAGGTTTAGATTGGAGAATTCCACTTGTAGAGGTCAGTTTTAACAAGTTTAGACTCTGTTGTACCTGAGGAATGATTCCGGGCTGAAAAAGATTCTGAATTCTAGTTCGAACTATGAAACAGGGGATAAATTTAACTCTCAGGTTTTGCATTTACTAGATGCACTAAAATAGAGCCTGAATGTGCTAAAATATTGCATATATGCACTAAAACAGAGAATGAATGCACCGAAAGATTGCAAAAATGCACTATAAGATTTCCTAAATGGGCTAAAACAGAGGGTCGATGCGCTAAATATGTAGTGTATGCGCTAAATATGCAGTGTATGCGCTATAACAGAGGGTAAATGCGTTGGAAGATTGCACAGATGCACTATAAAACTACCTGTAAGCGCTAAAATAGAGAATGAACGCACTATAGGATTGCTTAGACGCTCTATAACAGTGAATGGATGTGCTGTAAGATTGCACATATGCGCTAAAACAAAGCTTAGATGTGATGAATTAGGAAAATGTCACAGTTTCTTGCAAGTTTGTTTTATTTTTCTGATTTTCCAGTTAGAGAATTGGTTGTTTGAAATGATGTTTTCTGAATCAAGATTTTCATTTCTAGTGTGTGATGTTTTGTTTGAAATTTGTTTAAAAACACATTGGTAAAACACATCAAACATCTACAACTTAAGGCTGTGTAGAACAATATTTACTAGATTCCCACTTGGATTTTACTCTAGTTGTGCCTACTTTTAGCATATGATTAGAAGCTTGACCACATAGGCTCCCCCTTCTAGTGCACTCGCTTCTCGGGTCAGCCAAGATTTAGTACCCATGAATCTCCCATGGCATACTTCTCATCTCTACTAAAAACCACAAAAAATGTGGGATGACTTTAAAGGTTAGACCTTCTGTGCCAGTAAATAGAATAAGAATTTTGGCTTGCTATAATAAAGGGTTCTAGTATAGGCATTCCATTCATGGGGGATTATCCATTTGGAAAGAGACCATTGATGCCCTTCTTGTCGGAACAATCCTTGTGATACTTGAACTTTCCTCAAGTACCCACATTTATATCCCGATTGGAAGTTGCTTGGCTTTAGCGTGTTACCGGTTGGGTCATTCCCTTGGGTGATTACTTTTTCCCACAAGGTAGGCCCTGTATGGATAAAAAAAATAAAAATGAATGGGTCTAGCATTTTGGTCACCCAGTTATAGGGAGAGCATATGCCTACCATTCATCAAGCACAAAAAACATGGTGTTCTTTAACCTTTTAATTAAGCTAGATGCCTATCTTAATCAAAATAAAGCATTAAAATAACTCTAGCCCCTACATAAATCATTAGTAGTTGCATAAGTTTGTCTTTGATCGGCGTATCACCCACCTGCAAGCATAAAACAACAATTAGTTCTCAGGATTATAAGATTTTGCAAATTTAAACAGATGCGCTAAAACAGTCATCCGATGCGCTAAAACAACTACTCTATGCACTAAAATAACTCATGTATGTGCTACAAGAACTAATGAATGCACTAAAATAACTAATGGATGCACTAAAGTATTGAATGAAAGTGCTGAAAGACTCTCTGTATGCGCTAAAACAGTTGCTCAATGCGCCGAAAGAAATGTCGTATGTGCCATAACAGAAGTCGAATGCACTGAAATAGTTGTTGAATGCGTCATAACAAAAATCGAATGCGTTGAAAGATTTGTTGTATGCACTGAAAGAACTCACGGTTAAAACATCACGTCCAATCTGTTCACAAGAACTTTTCCAGAAAATTGTTAAAAATGGGGTCGAGCCCCATGTGCACCAATTTATGTGTGTGTGAAATTTGGGGGAGTTAGCAAATCAATAATAAAACACACAAACATCAATGAGATGTATTATATTAAAGATTTGAATCAAAGAACTAATCTATTTGTAGCAAACAAATCTCTAAAAACGTTCCATTGTTGTCTATTCTCAAGGATTCATTAAATCATTTGGATCTCAGATTTTATATGTGCACTATGATTGTTAGAATGACAACTTGAGAAACAAGATGCTATTCAAAATGGAAGAAATCTAAGTTCCTACATGAAACTATGTGATAAAAGCCATGATACTATGATAATGGTGATATTGACAAATGGATAATGATGTTGCATAAAAATCTGAAATGATTCTACATATACTCAAATATTAACTATTGATATGATAAACTAAAATGCAATTACAAACTAAGACATGATTCTAAGTTAGAATTATAAAACAATGCAACTTGCTAAATGCTAAATGGTCCAATGTTCCAAAGCTATTCCTACATAATAAGTTTGCTAAAAGATGTGATGATAAATGTTGTAGCAAAGGGTTGTATTTATAGGATTTTCAAAGCATCTTGTGATGTGGCAGCGATCGACAGTCTAGATTCAAACATGAGGGATGAACGGTGGAGATGGAAGAATCAAGGAGGATGTTCCCTTGACCAAGGGCAACATGCCAAATGGATGAAGGAATAAAGTGTGTGAGAAATAAGCCACGTGTTAAAAGTTTGTTGAAGATAATTGATTGAAAATAATGTAATTAAATATTAGTCATATTTAATTACATGTGACATTTGATGACATGGCCAAAAAGTGTTGTAGACATGTGACTAAATTTGAATTTGAAATTATTCAAACTTAGTGAGAAGATATTTAATTTAAAAAAAACAAACTATAGACATTTGTTTATTTAATTAAATTTAGAAGAATGTGATTTAGGATGAAATTTTTTAGAAAAGTATGAACTATTAAATAAATTGAGTATTTATTTATAAGTAGTTCTTTTTTTTTAAGGAAAAAGTGGCAAGCCACTATAAATATATTAATATTAAATATAAGTTTTACAAAACCCTGGTTCAGGCGAGCATACCGGTGGGAAAGAACCAAGAAGAAAACCCCCGGTTATAGCTTGAGAAAGACCATTGACTGACGCTTTCTGATTCGACCTCTTTACAATAACAGTCGAAATATCTCTTTTACATTTTACAAAAACCATCACCCAGAAAAGACCAAAATACAGATGTTGCACCCTTTAACTATCAAGACCCCTTAAAACCCTTTACATTATAGACCCAAAGACACCTTTATAAACCCCATTACATAGATGAAACCACCCTATTTAATTTTTCATAAGCAGCTAATAACCCTTTACAAGTCTCACAATATTGACCCAATTACAAAATATTCTTTAACAATAACTACTATATAGTCAAAAGTATGAAAACATGATTAAAATGAAGCCAACTTATTTTCAGCTCTTC
Organism: Sequoia sempervirens; assembly: GCA_007258455.2. NCBI lineage: Eukaryota > Viridiplantae > Streptophyta > Pinopsida > Cupressales > Cupressaceae > Sequoia > Sequoia sempervirens. Next base: position 5,424,376 of record VDFB02000011.1, read on the forward strand.
GAGGACCATTTACCGAGATTTCTTCATTCACCACTTGCTTCTGTTTATAATCATAAACATGCGATGGAATTGTTTTATTTATATCAGGAATATAACGATAACAAAATTTCCCCCTCATAGCTTTTGGATGAATTGATAATTGTAGATCATGAACACAAGTATGATTCCTCAAGAAAGATATTGCATGATACTTTCTCTTAAATTCATCTATCTCCTCCATAGAAAATGCAGACCTGTACTTTTTAAGAGCTTGATACAAGTAAGAAGAAGTATCATGCATTGTTGATAAAAGCATGCCTTGGAAAATTTCTGCATATCTCTTTTTGAAATGGATTAGAGGTCTTGGGAATAAACCTCCCACTAGACCATCACCCTTGGTGAAATCATATTGCTGCACACTCTAGAGTAAAGCATCATTTTCTAGATATAGACTAATAACAAACTTATTAGCTATATTCTTTAAAACATTGAAATTTTGAATGAGATCCAAAATGTTTGATAAGAAAATGGATAGTAAATTGGTTGGGAATATGATCCTTTGCAATTTTGTGTGCAAAACATCCTCGCCTATGATGAATTTAATGCAATTTAATATAGACTTACAATTTACTTTGAAGAATTTTTGCAATTCATCTTTCTCGATGCAGGCTGAGAAATGTTCTTCCCACAACTTAACTGAAACTGGCACCCTGTAATTTCTTACTTGAAACTCTTTTAACTCCATTAGCTCGTAATTAACCAAAGACACCACTATAATCTGCAATATCACTAGAATAATGAACAGTGAAAATTTCTTGATAATGTGACTTTGAATTTTATCTATATGCCCTTAGCATCTTGCAATATTAAATCAAGCAATTGGGGGAAAGCATTTAAATCACTTAAATCATTAATTGCACTTAGCTCTATTTTATCACTTCCCAACCCAGCTAAAAAGTCTGCTACTTTGTTCCCTTCTTTGTAAGTATGCGATATTACTGACGATTCAAGCCTATCTAGAAGTGACCATGCTTTATTTAGCACGTAGCTTAAATTCCAATTTTGAACTTTCCTGTCCCTAAATGCATTAATGATTATTAAAGAATCCCCTTCAATATGGAGCTTTGGGAACCCCATTTGGATTGCCAATTCCAAGCCCAATAACAAAGCTTGTGCCTCTACATAATTATTAGTTCCATTTTGCAAATGAAAAGAGGAAGCTGCCAATACTTCTGATGCATTTCTAATGCAGATTCTTGCCCTTGATAATCCTAGATTACCTTTAGAAGGCCCATTTAAATTTAATAAAACAAAATCCCTTTGAGGTGGAATCCATTTCACTGATGCTCTATCCACCTTTGTGGTGTCATTTTTGAAAAGGCTACAGTCAAAAGGAAATTTGATGTCTTTCCAATCTTTCAAAATAGAGCTATCCCAGCTCGTAATAGATGAATTAATGAATTTCTCTCTCTGGACACGAGTTGACCCCTCTGAATTTTCCTTTTCAATTTTCAAAAGAACCAACTCCATTGGAGATTTAGTTTTCTTGAAGATTCTCAAGTTTTGTTCCCACCAAATATTCCAAATTACAAGAGCCGAGATGATGAGCCAAATACATGCAAAGAAAGAGGACTGATACATAACCAACCAAGCTTGGAAGAGATCCCAAATGGAGTTTGGTAATGGAATGGAAAGCTGTAACTTGTTTTTAATAAAACTCCAACATTGGTTGGCAACAACGCACTGCACAAATAGATGGTCTACTATTTCAAATTCTACTTCACATAATGGAAACTTAAAAGGATCAACAATCTTTAATTTGACTAGATGATCACTAGTTAAAATTCTATTATGTAAGGCCAGCCATGCAAAGCTTCCCGCTTTCAGAAGAATTTTATTATTCCAACAAAAAGAAAATGCACATTGAGGTTCAATGGAATATTTATATTGTCCTAGTACTGCATATCCTTCCTTTACAAAATATGAGCCTACTTTTGATGCTATCCATACAATTCTATCTAACTTTGAAGATAAGTAAACAACTCTTTCATTTAAGCTCTTACTAAAAAGATCAGATTGTTGATTACTCAAAAAACTAGTTGAAGGTGTTTTCCAAATTAATTTTCCCGTCAGAGGATTTGAAGAGTGAATATAATCTAAAATATTTTCACCCCACTCTTGAGATAAAATTGTTCTTACCTCTTGAAGATCCTGATTGGCTAACAACGGAGGCTTCCCATTCCATGAATCTGCCAAAAATTTAACACTCAGCACATCATTTACCTCCCAAGATGAATATTTTGTAATGAGGCTTCTGCTACTTATGATGAAGTTCCACATAATAGACCCCTTTGGGGGATCTGCCATAGTAAATATTCTTGTTGGATTTTCATTATCTAGATATTTGGATTGCAATATTTTTGACCATTTGGCTTCTGGATTGGTGTACATTTTCCATGCAAGTTTAGCTCCAAATGCTTTATAAATAAAGGGGTTCATTAATTAAATAGTTAGTATTTAATTAATTAATTGTCTTGACCGATTTTAGGTGTATACACTAACAACTTAAGTAAAATTGGAAAACTACGTTTCCTACTAATTATGATTTAAATATATATATTGCAAAAGAAGACAAAAGTTCTTTCTCACAAACTAAACTATTAAAATATGATTTCCAAAGGTGTGGAGTGTACCCTCAACTAGCTTATTCTTTAACCAATTTTAGTTACATTGATTTACAATTTTTGATTCAATAAGACAATAATCATCTAATAGAAATTTACAAAATAAAATGATTAATCTACATATTCCATTTTATGCAAGTTTATAACATTAAATAATAATTTACCTTTCTTCCATTTATTTCTACGGAACTAATATAATATAAAAAATACATTTACACATCTACACCTTATATATGGAAATTTTTCATGGACACTTGATTTATTCCAATTTTCATCTAATCTTATAAATTCTTGAGTCCTCTAAGAATTCATCAACTACCATGCATTCTTCTATGCCTTCTAAAACAAGTTAACTATAATACATTCATATACAAATTGAAGCTTTTGTCATAAGACCTCTATGGGTTCTAAAACCTTATAAATCTCCCAATTCCCCACATGTAACTTCCTTGAGAACCATAGGTAGAAAATTCCAAGATAATCTTCCTTAACACATGTACCTAGAAAGAAAGATTAACAAATAAAAAGGAAACAAAATTGGCCAATGGGCTCTCCATCCAACCATAGGGTTGTAACTTCAACCCACCCCTGAGCTAGGGTCACATAGCTCTTCCCATGCACACACAACCACTATTCACATGGATTTCTCAACAAATTTACACCCTATAACATTCACGATAACATACATTGCACATTACAACAATTTGTATTCACATGTTAAACAAGGTGGGATCTGATAACCAAGACAAAACCCAATATACATCCTACAACAATTATCACAAAGGATTTAATATTGAATTTCACATAAAATTTCACAAACAAAGCTCAACATTCTAAAACATTCCTTTCACATAAACAAGGATCAAGAAGGATAGAGCTTACCAAGAGTTTTGCTATCTAATTGTGGAAGACTCTCTCCAAGCCCTCTCCTCCATTTTATTCCTCTTCACAATCATCCTCCTCTTCCCAAAATAACTCAAGAAGATGAAAAAAACTCAAAAGGAAAATGGAACCACCCTCTCCACACTAAGAGAGAGGAGTTAAAAAGAAGAGGAAGAGATAACTTCCTTCCTCCAACTAACCCAACCAAATAACTACTTTCAAAATTCACCACTTTTGAGGGTGGAAAATAAAGGTGGGTCATTAACCCCCTTTTAAAGTGTTTAATAATAAAAATAAACTCCTAACCTATATACTCCATCCCTAGGAAACTTTCCAAACCATAAAATAAAACTTAAACCTCATAAAAGTGCATAAAAACTGCAAAATTTTAGACGCACTCAAGAATAATTCAAAAGACAAATAAATTTTCACATCAACACAAAATTCACATAGCACCAATGACACATATTTCACAACATGGCCAAAAGACCTTAGTACTCTATATAAGTCTAAGTTTGTTGTTACACTGGAAAGGAACATAAGTAGCTATGTGACCCCTATATCATTGGCCAAATTCACTTGTTTACTCAACCAAAAAGTGTAAGTACACATATGAACAATAATAGCTGAAGCAACTATCATATGTAAGATAACACTTCAAGAATAATAGTCAACTAGGAAATCCAAACCAATAATCTACACAAGTAAACATTAACATATCAAACCTCATCTCCATACAACTCATGTATAATTCCCAAACATAGAAGCACATGAAACATTGAACAATAACATAAATAACACATAGAATCAACAAGATTGCGAAAGGAGGGTCTCACACTCAAAGTCAAACTATGTGTTATGGAAGTACCAAGAAATTTATTTTGAGCTTCCGTTTGACCAAATATATTTTATGTCATGTGTTTGCATTATGTATTACAAGGACATTTCTTGGATAATTCCCCATCCTAGTAACAATAGGAAACCACAACTCCTCACTATTCTTTTTCCTTGCTTTGGTGTCAAACTATCACTACCAATTTTACTAGTAGAGGGTTTAAAACTAATCCCAACTATATCTTACTCTTCCTCACCTAGTTTATTGGTGACACTTGCCCTACCATTATCTATGTGGTGTTTGTAAGTTACAAAATTTTTCAAATTCCTTAGTTATGATGGATTCATCATCAATAGTGACATTTAGTGTGCAACCAACCTTTCATGCTACAATTGCACTCAGATGATTTCTAAACCAATTTGTTACTTTAGAAGCTCTTTTATTTTCAAGGTATAGGGAAATGTTCCCTCAACACCATCCTTAGCTTCTATTGTAATTGGCATTTAAGATTATGCTTCCTTCTTATGATCTATTGCCACAATAGCTATATTTTTTGGTCAATTGCACAATCATCCTTCACTTTACTCAAGCTCTTCAACTATTTTCCTTTTATCCTCCCTAGTGAATTCAATATGCTTGAACAAATCCCTATTTATGACATCCATTATTTGAAGTGTATTAACCAAATTTAGAAATGTACTAGGGTAAGGTAAATTCTTTTCATTAGCCTCTAAGGTTTCAAAATTGGAATTGTAGGCTCTAAGTTTGATCCACCACTATTATACATGCCTCACAAATATTATGTGTGTGTATTTCTTGTGTTGGTAAAATAGGTGCCAGACTAATGTTGTTCATGTGGAACCAATAGGTGTAATGGTGCAGAGTCTAGTGGACTACCCTCTTTGCAAGGAAGGAGTGCCTGGTGGATGGTGAGGATATCTAGCTAATGTGCGATGGTTGTGTTATGAGTGTTAACTTGTGTGAAAAAAATTAAGATCTTATTGAGTGGTCTCAAGGAGAGTGTCCATATGAGCTCTCTTGCTTGAAAATGACATTAAGGTGAGTGAGTTCAATGGCCAACAAGATTTCATTTTCCCATTGAGTTATTTCTAATGCTTCAATTTGTTTTGTAATTTTTACACCTATGGGAGTTGGAAAATCTCTCAACTCACTTGAAGTAACTCCTACCCAAGATTCTCTCCCTCCTAGACACATGGTTTTGAGATGATAACAATGACCAAGATAGGGAAGATTTAACAAAAAATAAATTTTATGCCTCGATTTATGTGTGATTGTTTTAAGTTATTTTTGACTCATGGATGAATTCCAAGTGTTTGACCATTTTTTGTATTTCTTTTTGTTTGTTTTTAAAATCTCAAGTTAGATGCTTGGGTGTTTGTCTAAGTTTGGTGTTGTTCTTTCCTAAGTGAGAATGACCTAATGAATTGTTTTATTTTTCTTGTTTTTGATTTGTGTCTTTGAAATAGATTGACTGTTAAAAGGATCTATTTAAGAATAAATGCAAGCCTATTGAAATAAAGAATGGAAGATTTTTTTTGTTTGTTTGTATTTTTGTGTTCATATGTTTGCATGCATAGATTACTTGACAAATGGAAATTAAGTTTAAAATGAGAAAGATAAGTTTTTTTCATTTGGTAGTTAAGTACAATTGAATGAAGATTAGAAAGAAAACAACTGAATTTAAACAACAATTAAATAATCCAACTCTTTCTATTATTTTCTAATCAGAATGACACCAATTTTTTTCAAGTGTTTGTTGGTTTTTTTTGTTGTTTTCATTTTTTGGATTGAATGATGTTGTTTCAATAATCTATGCTAAGAAATGACAACTATAACTCCCCTTAATCCAAACTTGAAATAGAGTGTTCTAGATTTAGAGCAAAGAAATATCTAAACTACAAATAACAACTAAATTATTCTATCAAAATTAAACAAATCTATTAGATAAACACAAGAAAAATACTCAAGCTTGGGATATTATGTAATGGACCAACTTGCACAATAGAGGGATACAATACGAAATATGCTGCAAATAATTGATAATGATATGGAATAAAAAGCCACTTTGAGAGGGAAAACCTCCAACTATCTCCAATGAGAACACAATTCACACTATGATAATCAAATAAGACTCACTACCTCCTATATATACCCTACTTATGCATTGGACATTACCCAGGTCAACTTAGATACCAAAATATAATACCATGGCTAGTATAATTAACTAGATAATGATATAATAATGGTCATATGAATTTATTAAGAGTTAAGGTAGCCACACACCAACTACTCATAACCCTATACACACTATAATATTAATGGTATAGCATGCCCCTCCCTCTTCAAATAAGTATTGTCCTCAATGTTGGTCAATTGTAGATGATTCTTCACAAAATCTTCATCTTCCCATGCGACATTGTCAATTGCTAAATTCTTCCATTAAATGAGATTATTAGTGATTGATTGAGGTCCCAAATTTGTATCCAAAATGACTCTTTCTTTTTTATCTAGCTCTTGTAACATTGATTGGGGTGAAATTTTGTGTTCATTAGCCTTATTTCCTCAATCTCCATTTGGTTATATATTGGTTAAGATCATTTTTATGATTGAATTCAAATTTCTATATATAGTGTTCATTTTAGTTTCTAACATTTATATGTGCTAAATGGGAATCTCTCAAGCTTTCTAATGTATACAGTCACTTCATCTCCTACCTTATACTCCAATCACACTAGAGACATGGAAGATTGGATGTCACTTTATTGACCTAGGTAGCTCCAATTTGTATGTTGTAAAACTAGTTGATGAGGGCCACACCGCCCAAAACCCACAGAAAACACAACAACAAATACCAACAAAAAAGATGTGAGATAGAAAAATGACTCACTTTCAATTATTTTCAGAAAATGAAATTATAGATTCAAAGCTTACATGCTACAGCCTCATGGGCTTGATTCATTACAACAAAATTCAACTCTGAAAAGAAAATCTACTATTCGAAGCCACAATTTGCACTATTAAGGCCACCTTCTACAACCCCCACTTAACCCTTTTTATTTTCCCCAATAACCGCCCTAGAATGTTCTAGAAAGTTCAAATTTCCCCCTTTTGTTTTGGCGCCAAAAGTCCCGTTGTTTGATTTCTGGCCTAGGAAGAATTTTTTATGAAATTCACTTTTTGGAGGACCAACTTCGCAGGGCCATAAATTTTGATCCAAGTTTTTGATTCGCTATTATTGCATATCATCGAAAAGCTCTTGATGAGATCTACAACATGTGAGCCCACTGTAGGTTGGTTCGACCACTTTTTTGAGTTGTTTCGGGGCCTCTAAAGTTTTATATATGAAATTGAAGCTGCATTGGAGAAATTTCTCAAGATGAAAACTTGAATTTCTCCCAAATCATGTAGGGTATTGAGGTTATTCTTTTGCGACCGTAAATGTTTTTCAGCTTTGCTCCTTGAGGTAAATTTTCACGTCCATATGAGCCCGTTTAGGCCGATTTAGTAAAAATAGTAAGTGCCCGTTTTCACCATTTTTGATGCTTGACAGTCTTATACCCCCTAAGTGCCATCATGGGACTCAATACAATTGAAGAAAAGAAAGAAAACAATTTTTTTGGGTGATGCAAGATTTCTCTACACTGTTGGATGCTCCTGCATCACTAGTCCTTTGTAAGCCCTTATAAGGCCCATATAAATTGGTTTCCCACTTAGAATCCAATGTTTGATGTTTTAAGGAAGAATTATATGGATTTTGTTTGTACTAAATATATTTTCTAGCTAATCTCACCTTATTGTGTGCATAATAGGGAGAAGTGATGGATGGTGGTAGGTTCTTTGGTAATTGAAGGGCTTGATCTATATTACTCTTGGAAGACAATATTTTTGGCATAACCCCTAAAATTATAACTGCTTGCAAACTAAATGATGCAAAAATATTTGGTTGCACTTTCAATGATAGAAATTGAGCCACACCTCTATCCACATGTTGTTTAGGAAAATTTGGCATGTAGTGCAAGATTACCAATTGTAGACTCTTTACAAGCAATCCTCTTAGCTCAAATTTTCTACCCTCTAAGTGGAAACACATGAATAGTTCCTAGAAATTCATCTCTATTATGCTCAAAGTAGTGAGCCATTGGATACCCAAAACAATGTCTACTCCGACCATGGGCATGGAGAACATAGGCCAATCTATCTTGTAGTCTCCCATAGTGAGCTTAATACTATGGCATTTTCCTGAAAAATTTATTGTTACCCCATTTGCAATCATAAACTAGAATTGTGGGGTTTGGTAGTTAAATAAATTTGTTTTTTTGTCAATTTATCATTGATGAAGTTGTGTATGCCTTGAGCCAATCAATACAATTACTTGTTGTTGCAAGAAACCACTTGCCTAGAGAGTTTTTGGGTTGCTCCTATTTGATAGTGCATGACAAGAGATATTTATGTGGAAATATTCTGAGTCTTCTACCACCACTACACCCTCTTGTTCATCCATTTCTTCCTTATGGGTACCCTCAATGTAGAAATTTTCTTCTCAACACATTTATGTCCTTTGTTGTATTTTCCATCATAATTGAAACATAATCCTTTTACCCTTTTCTCTTCAATTTGTTGAGATGTAATTCTTATAGGTTGAGGAAATGTTTATGTAGGGGCCCTCCAATCTCCCTTGTTAGGGAATTCCTCCCCTATAGTATCCATTTTTTTTCTTCTACTTTCCTTGCCATAATCACTGCTTGGGATGTAGAGCTTGGACAAAACATGTGTTTCTCATATTTGATGTGGTCCTTTAAGCCCCCAAGGAATAATTCCAACAAAATTTTCTCTATTACATTTTTCACTCTTAAAAGACAAAGTCTTGAATTGATGAATATAATCTTTTACTGTAAAAGTTTGCCTTAATTTGGTAATCTAGCTAAAGTAGCTATCCATAATATTGTCACTCTAATGAATAGTGAGTTCCTCTAGGAAAAAAAAACAAGTGACAAACATCCCTTCTTTTTCTACTCTTCACATAACCAATGATACTAAATGAATTGGAAAAGTTCCAAGTATAAGGAATCCATTGCCACCTTCCATTGACAAGGAACATGATGAGGGTCAAAGAATTGTTCCATTTTACAGAGTTGATTGATATGATCTTTTCCATAAAATTTTCATGGAAAAATTTGGTGTGAAACACCTAGCCAAAGAATGATGTTGGTATGTGCAATAATGCATAAAATATTATCAACTACCTATTTTTTAATTTTTGTTTGTCCATCCATTTTAGGATGATATGCTATTCTAAAGCTCAATTATGTTTCCAAGGCTGAATACAAAGTTGTCCAAATCTAGAGGTGAATCAAGCATCTCTATCTAATATGATTGTTATAGGAATCCCATGCAACTTAAAATTTACTTTATAAATCATTTAACTAATCTTGGGGTATTATTAGTTAAATTTCCTAGTATGAAGTGGGCCACCTTGGTAATTTTATCTATTACCACCATTATTGCATTATTCCTATAGAGTTTCATAAGTAATCCTTGCACAAAGTCCATACTAATGACTAGCCATTTGTGTGTGGTGTATAATGGGGGTATAACAATCTTGTTGGGTGATTATGTTATGCCTTTACCCTGTGGCATTCCAAACATTTTCTATAAAGAATAGTATTTCCTTCATTCTTTTCCAAAAATATAACTTCTTAAGGTTTGATTATAGTTTGTTTACCCCAGGATGTCCCTAATAAGGAGCATTATGAGCCTCAATTAGAAATAAAGTTCTAAGTTCACTAGAATCAAGAACATATATTCTATTATAATACTGAAGTAGTCCATCCTTATCAAGAGTGTATCATATAGCCCTTGGATCATTTAGGTTAAATTCTAAGGCTATTTTGATTTTCTTATACCAAGGATTTTGTTTTTTCTCCACCTTGACACTTTTTCCTTGAAAGAGGTTTGAAATGTAATGATGATTATCAAGTGTCTTTTTTTGTTTAAAGCATTTTCCACCGTATTTTCTTTTCCCTTATTATATTCTCATATTCACTTATAAAATCCAACCATCTTCTTTTCCTTGCTTTTAAATGGGGTTGTGTGAAGATATATATTGAGTCCTTGATGATCAATCTTTAACTCAAAGGGTTTCCCTTCTAAGAAATGGTCTCACATTTAAAGAGCATTCACAATTGCTGCTAATTCTATATCACGAGGTTCATAGTTCATTTCATGTATCTTCAAATTTCTAGATTCATAGGCTATTACACCTTCATCTTGCATGACACCCCCTAGGAATTTAATAGAAGCATCAATGCCAAATACATAATTTCCATTAGGATCAAGAACCTTTAGAATAAGAGATGTAGTTAATTTTTCCTTCAAAATTTGAAATGCTTTATCATATTATTTTTCTCTTCTTTTAAAACTAAGCTATGGGATTTTTAATTCAAGAAAACCCTTCTACAAACCTCTTATAATATCTTTCTAGTCTTGTAAAAATTCTTAATATATGATATGTTCTAAATAATAAATCTTAATTTCAAAGAATGCACATTTTGACAAATTTTCAGACAACTCAACTCATTCTCTCAAAATTTGCAAAACTAGATGGAGGTGTGCTAAATGTTCTTCATTTTTAGAATATATTAATTTCATCCAATAATACTAGAAAAATATATCCAAGTAATCAATAAAAATGTTTTTCATTAGGTTTATAAAGGAAAAAGGAGCATTAGTCACATCCAAAGGTACACTTGTAAACTTGTAGTGCCCATATCTTGTTCTAAATGCTATTTTTAAAATATTTTGCTTCATTCTAAGTTGATGATACTTTGATCATAGGTCAATTTTAAAAAATATAGCCACCCTCTTCATTTGGTCAAAAAGATTCATGATGCGAGGAAAAGGGTATGTATTCTTTATTGTCACTGTTGACGCCAAAATTTGACAGGGTAACAGTGTCTTATGGGAAACTCGGTTTATGGGGGACCTTTTGCACTAAACTGAGTGACCTCTGGGTTTTTAGAGAAGCTGACTTCTTCTGTAATGGGGGTTTGAAAGGCAAAAGGAAAAAAATATAATAAAATAAGGTCTAACCTAAGGTGATGCGCCAAGACTTAATGATATGCATGATAAATCATAGATCTAAGGGCCTGAATGGTGTTTGTAGTGTTCCAAAAAATTATAAACTGAAAATTACAGCATAGACAATCCATTTATTGACATAAAATAATATTGCATATATCCCTACTACTAGGAAGAGTCATTAGACATGGTCTAGGTCAGCAAAGTTGCATTCAACATATATAGAAGTTATCAAATGAAATGTCCAGACAATAAAAGGCACAGTTTACAGTTTGATTAAATAGCATGAAAAAATAGAAAGGCCAAACAATTGGCACAGTCTGAGAGTCTTTGCAATAAAATAAAATAGCAAAAAAAAGGCCTACCATTTTTAACTGAAAACTAGTGTTTCTCCTGAATTCTGGACCCTTTTCTCACAACAGAGAAAAGTATATATAGCAAGAAAAACCCCCACCACTTTAGAGAGCAGCAACAGAAAAGATTTCACAATCTCCTAGCAATGATGCAAGAATAAGAATATTCCCAAAGCCGTTGCAACATAATCGATCTAGAACCAAGCATTCGGTCACTCCAAGCACAGGTGCATCCTCTGCAAATGATGGCGGTGGTCCCAACAAGGCCTAATTAGACAAGTGTCACCATCCTGTGCGAATGATTATAACATGCAGTGGCCAATAGCATCATTAGGCCCGTCTGGTCTATCGCCCGAATATGAGATCCGCTGGCTAGGCACGTGGTAGCCTTTTGCTGCCCGTATGAACCTCTCTCTTTCACCGCTGAGGACTTGTGTTAATGCTACACATGTCGAATGGGCGGAGCACTTCATCAATAATGGAGGGAATGATCACCATCTGGGCACAAAAGAGACGTGTGGCAACATTTCGTTGCCCGCGGTTGTTACTTCATCTCTATGCTGAAAGATTTGCGAATAGCAGACATGTAGCAAGAGTACACTACATATAGCAATTGTAGGGCCCACCAAAAACCTTTTGGGAATGAGGGCTTCGTGGCACCCGAGCGGAGCCTGATGAAACAACAAGAAAGCATGATCAAAAGAATCCCGCAGCCGACACGTGGAAGCATAACGAAGCTTTCTGGGATGCAAAAGGAATGCATAGACTTGGGGTTGCGAGGAGTAGACACATGGAGTGGGAGAGAAGAACCTAGATAAAAGGCTGAGTTGATTACTTGCGATGCACGGGTCGAAGCATAGAGGAAAATACACTCGAGGGGAGCTAGTTAAATATTTATTAACAACTTCTGGCGACTATCAAGGGTGTTACAACTAAGGAACGAAGAACCCAAAATTTCTCTAGTTTACAAGCCAGAGTGCCATTTCATTCGATAATGTAGTCAGAGATTGGAAAGAGCTACCTGCAAAGGCGACCATTCATCCTCAGATGGCTTCACCATGTTGCACAAATTCTCCTGCGCTCCACTTGGATCAATAGTTTCTTTGTGAGGTAGTGCATTGGGTAAACCGGCCCCTGCTTCACAATGAAATAGTAGCTGTGCAAGTGGATGAATCACTCCCTCAATGTCGGTCACCGTAGGAGGATGACTGAAATCCTTGAAAGCCTCTAGATCATTTTCTTTCTCTTCTATCTTTTCCACAATCTGCTCGACCGTGGCAATATAGCCATTTTCAAGGAACGGGGACAATAAACCCATCATGTTTAACTCGAAGAAACTCACCATATATTGTCCAGTGTTTTGCTTAGAGTAGCCGCGGATGCTTTAGTGCATTGGAAGGTAGAGTGGCAATAGATGAACTTATTTTCCGTTTGAGCAGTAACATCCCAATCTTCAATACTCACTCTGGCGAGGTTTTCATCAGAGACCGAGTATAGCTTAGTGAGTAGATATTTTGCTTCCAGAACCTTCTCCAAGATGAACTGTGGGAACTGCTCAATTGTATCATGAGCTTCCTGGCTCAGCTTCGATGCCTTGGCGATGAATCAGAGGGTAAGCTGCAGTGTTAGGAAAAATGATTTAATCTTTTCCCAGTGAGATATGTACAACTGCCTAACCAACAGAATGATGTATGGCTGTGTAGGGGAAGATATGATAGAGCTTTTAAGAGAAACAATCTCCGTGTCTTTTGAAATAATGGCCTCAGCCAATTTTTCCCTTTTCTTTTTCTCAGACACTAGTTGTTCTGTAGAGCTGCTCATTTCTTTATTCCAATTCTCCTCGGCTCAGGAGTGATTTTCTAAGTGCATGTCTAGAGAAGACTTTGTCTCTTGGAGTTCTTCTATTTGAGCTTTAAGGCCCTTAAATTCAACCTCTTTTTCTTGTATTTTTTTCTCATATTGAGCCAGTTGGTGCTTCAAAGCTTCATTCCTCTACGCCATTCCTTGACTATACTCAAGGCGAAGTCGCTTCAACTCTTCATTCTTCAGTCATAGATTATGTTCCTTCTCCTGATTCTTAGACTATAGCTCTTTTACCATGGCAAGGTCAGTAGCCTGAATATTTGCAAGCTCAACCTGAAGTCTGTTCTTTTCATCTTCCGCTGCCAGTGCCCTCTCTATCATATGTGCAACATCCACCTCCAGGGATTTCTCTTTTTTTTTTCCAAAAAACTAACCCTCTCCCTTACTGCTTTAAGCTACTCATCCTTCTTTTTTAGTTGGCGGCTAGTTTTAAGGAAGTTAGAGGTGACCACCCATTGTGTTTCCTCCATGATTTCAACCTTATCATGCGGTCGGGCCACTTTCATGTCAAGCCCTACCGCATATATCTCATAATCTTCTTGGTGCATTTCCCCTAAGGATTGGTTACTCTCGGGTACATGGTTGCAAACTTTAATTCCTACTGGGCCTCATCATAAAGAGTTTGTATTTTTGGCTTAGCCGAAGCACTGTCATCTTTTGACTTGTGCTTTCTCATTCTACTTACGCGTGCCTCCTTTCCGCAATCAATCTGTGCTATAAATTTAGCTGGCGACGAAACTAGTCTACCTGCAAAAAGAGAACTAGAAGGTAGGGCATAGGGATAGGTAATCCTCATAGGCGCGACATTTGTTTCTTCTGGAGAGTGACGGTTTGCGTGGAGAAGTGGGGCACATTTCAAAGCTTGGTTTGAGGCCCAATAGAAGGGCTAGTCACTTGTAATGACTGAATTGGTGAATCAACTGTAGGAATCATAGGCTGGGATGGTGGAGGAGTTGTCATTGTGGTGTCAGCTTGTTGTGATAGAAGAGGATCTGCAGTAATAGCAGAAGAAGGGGTACCCACAGGGGGTACATTTTCAGAAAGTGAGGCAAGGAGAGTCTGAGCGACAGCAGTGGGTGTAAGGGTTCACGGAGGAGTAAGGCCAGGTGGAGTAGTCCTGAATATGTTGGATTAAAAGTGGAAGGCAGAGGGCCAGTACTCATGGTAGGGATCACCGTTGAGGCAGGGGCAGATACCAAAGAATGAGAAGCAAGGGAAGAAGGAGAAAATTTTACCTGTTGACTTGTCGATGGCAGCTCCAAAATCATCAGTGACTCTTCCTTAGCCTTAGGCTCCTGGCTAGCTACAAGCACTTTTCTTCTGGCGGGTTCTTGCGAACCCTCTTCGATAATGCTCTCTGTGCATTGCCATTTTGTGGGTGGGGTCTCCTGAGCTTCGACAACTATTGCTGTTTGCTGCTGTGATAACCTGGCTAGCTTAGCGGCCCAAGTGAGTGTATGCGAGGCCCTTGATATATTAAAGTGCACATTTGTGGCCACATAGGCGGGCTGTTCGGGGCCTTTCTCATTCGACACAGAGGAGGCAGATGTCGCTGCTTCCTCTTCCTACTCTTCGGACTCGTCCCTCGGGTCCCCGCTCTTATTAATACTAGAGCTCAGGCTGGGGTGGCCCTCATTCCACCATTTTTCAAATTCCTTGTCATCCTTCAGACTATCATAAGGGGCATCCAATTGCCATGTCTCTTGGCGATACTTCCAGAAAGCTTCTATTTTTTCAGCAGTCCACTCCTCATCCTTCTTGAACTTATTGTACATGGCGCGTCCTATGTGAAAATTATCTTTGGCCACCACCACAACAAAGTAGAACTTGTGCCATGGCCCTCTAGTATCTTGCGTAGGAATACGTGCCAATTCAACAAAAAAATCATCCTTGTTTGCCCGCGGGTTACACCGCTTCTCCCAGTAAGGTCGGGGAACATGTGTAACATTCATGTGCGGCTTCAGAAAGTCATTGAAAGGGTTATAATACCACTTATCATTTACCAGAACCAACCCTAAATAAGCCAATTTATCCTACAATAACTGGTCTGATTGTTTCTTTACCAGAGTCACCGACTTGAAATTTTTCAGACAAGTGAAGAATCCCTTTTTCTTGACACTTTTGTTGCTGCAGAAGGTAAAATCAATGATACACACTTGCCTATAAATTTCAAGCACGGGCACCCTATCTGTGACACAGGTTGGGAGAAGGAAAGGTTGACCAGTGAAGCCCCACATCCGGAGAATCGTGAAATATGTTCCTAAGAACCAGTCACAGGCGGGAGTGAAACTCTGCATATATCTGGTTTGATCCCTATCGAGCTGGATTATGTCACCTTCTCCGATTAAATGATGCAAGACCGGAGTTATGAAATAGTCCAAAAATGCATAATAATCATATGATACAGAAAGAAAAGGTGTCCACGTGGACACTGGCTTCCTCTTACCTCGTTCATCAAAAATTGATAATTCAAAATATCGAGCGAAGAAATCAAGGTTTTGATGTAGAAAAATGTGAACCAGGAAAGAAAGAAATCTAAACTTTCCCTCCGTTGGGTAATTCT
This sequence comes from Sequoia sempervirens, assembly GCA_007258455.2. NCBI lineage: Eukaryota > Viridiplantae > Streptophyta > Pinopsida > Cupressales > Cupressaceae > Sequoia > Sequoia sempervirens. Next base: position 5,440,633 of record VDFB02000011.1, read on the forward strand.
CTATTTTCCGTATCATTTCATCTATCATGAACTCAACAAAATCATACTAGAAGGTATTGTGTTGCTTGTGGAATTGGAAGGCCGGTCCCAGTTGAAAAGTTTCCACCATCTCATTGGAGTCTCGGCCATAGACAAAAGCTAGCATGGACATGACATCCTGCAAATCCTCATGTAACGCACCGCGCAACAAAAAAATACTTGGCAGTTTAGCACCTGGGGTGCCTTTCTTACCAGTCTCCTCCAACAAGAAATCTGAGTTCTTTTTCATTGCCCTCCATGTTTTTTCTCCTTTGTCACAGTTAAAGGACTCAATGTTCTCTCTTCTTTTACTTGGGTTTGGGATGTAGTGGGGTGATGTGAAATCTTAAGTTTTGGCCCTCAATGTAACAGGTGTTAGGGTTATAACACTGGATGACAGTGTCAACTATCTCCAGGCAGTAGTGTACTAGTGGGACCATGTATTGTGGAAGACCACTGTACCAAACCTTCCTTGCCATAGAAGTGTCTACCTTTGGTGCCGTCAACCTTGCGTAGGCTGCTTCCCTTAAGGATTTAGGGTTTTTTGCGAGCCGTGGGTCATAGATATTATCCCATTTCTCTTCAACCCTTTTCTTGTTTCTGCAATCCTTGGGCCTTTTCAGCTCTTTTGTATATGCTCTCTTCAGCTTACTTGGTATACCAGGCGTAGCATACACCAAATCCTCATAGACATACACATCTTCATATGACCGTATGGCTGTAAACAGCTCCTGGCCAATTTCCTCTTCCATTGGTTGAGATGAACTCTCTGACATTTCTCTTTAGATGAAGACCTTTATGAGTTCTGGAATTTGCAATCTTTCTCGGCTCTGGATATGCTAAAAAAAAACTCTGCACCTTTAGCTTTGGCGTTTGTGAAAAGACTTTGAATTATTAAGCCTTTTCATGCAATATTTGGCTATCTTTTCTCAAGGTGGTAGAGGAAAGCATGCCTTTTGCATTTAATTAGGCATGTACCGTTAATTTCGTGATTCGTGCAAAATGAACTACTTTCCATTTTGAGGCGGCAAGAGTTCATTATTGCGTTCGACAACCGTGTGATATGCTGTGATTCCCTTGAAACTTGAGCCGACAATTTTCCTTCTAACCTTGCATTAGTATGTGCTAGTAATTAATATCCTGGCTGGAATGATTACGCCAAAGCAAACGATCACGACCTGAAAAGATATGGATATTGCCTTGGGCTCTGGGAAACGCTTGTGAGATGACATAATAGCCTATGACCATGTGTCTTACTGTTGATGAGCGCCACCTTTTTAAAGCTAATTAATTAGCTCCTATTAATCTAGCACGCATTGAACCGTACCTCCGCAGATGCAACTGGTCCGGAAATGTCAGCAAGCGCAGGCACGCTTTTCAAGTTGGCATCCAGTTATCATCACATTTTTCTCACAATGGATTAGCATGCGTCTTGTCATTTTTTCTATAAATAGGCCGGTAAGTAGTGAGGAAATCATACTTATCATTTGAACAGTGATAGGTTGTTAGCAGAGTTTTAAGCAAGTTTTCTCATAGGCTAGGTGATAGGTAAGTTTCAGCATTGGTTAGAAGGTGTAAGCATAGTGTCAGAATCATGGATACTCCTGTTCGGCTAACCTCTTATAAGTCACAGATAGCATTTCTAGGGGAGGTTTCTACTAGGCGGCTGAAAAGAATGACTAAGAATAAGCATTCCTTGGTCTTGGTAGCCATAAAATGGGTTCTGGGTAAGGACTGCATAGAAAACGAGGACAAGTATCATGTGAATACTGATATATGTTCCCACTTCATAGCGTCTATGTTAGACATTGGCATCCCCAGGCCTCTCATCCTAAAGCTGGTCAAGGAAATGTTTCCCAAAAAGTACCTCAATGGCCTTGGTGAAGTTGTTGCTCATGCTGCATATGGGGTAGGTCTGCCGTCAGCCAGTGACCTCCATCGCTATATCAAAGAAGAAGCGGTAGTTGTATGGCTGCCATTTCTCAGTGGATTCTGCCTTCAAACACGCGACGAGCATTGACAGAGGGTTACCCAGGCCTTGCACTTCCTGTTCCGTAGCTACAATGTGATACCGTTCTATGACATAGATTGGTATATCGACTTCTGGAACCTAGTGTTTCCCCCGCCAATGGCAGTTGTGCCGAACGATGCTATTTTTGCCATCGAAGAACCTACTAAAGAGGAAGAGGTAAACACTACCATTGATGCATCAATTACTACCTCTTGTGCCCTTGGATGAAAACCCTCTCTGCTCCTAAAAATTCCTCTTAGTTTTCTTTATTTCCTACTGTTACATAGACTACCTGTCCTACATTTTTGTATATAAGCCTGAAAAAGGCTATCATTTTTGCATACATAAAAGAATAGCTCGAATAGTTGTATACTTTTTGGATTCTAGCTTCCCCAGCCATTTTGCAATGTAAAAACCAAAGAATATATATAAATAGATATATATCTTTATATAAAAAAAATCCATGGCTCTTTCTTTCATTTTGCATTTCAATTTTATGGGCTCTTTTATAGCATATGTGTTTATTTCTTTGCACATGCATATTATTTTATGTAAAGCAATCCCGCTATTCCACCCTTCATAATAATGGGTTAGTTCCGCAAAAGCACAAACCAATTTTGAAAAAGACCAGCCAAAGAAAGGGAAAATAAAATAAAAGCACTATTCACATATGTACAAAAATAGAACTCGACACCTAATGGAACAACTTAAGATGAATCCCATTAACCAGGATTCCTATTCCATATTTTCTAACTTGAAAGTGTTATGCTCCTTGCACTAAATGATTTTAAAGGGACCCTCCCATAGGCTATCAAATTTACCATCCTGACCTAGCTTAGCAACCCTTTTATCATACTTTAGTACTAAGTCTCCGCACTTTAGGCCTTGGTCAAAAGCCTTCTTGTCAAACCATCGCTTGACCACTTGTTGATGGTTTGCCATGGCTATTAGGGAATTCTCCCTTTTTCCCTGTACTTCTAACAATTCGGCAACCCGAACTTCCATGGTGCCATTTTGTTCTATCTCGAGGGATTTCAACAATTGGAGTGCCAAAATCTCCATAGATATAGGTAACAACGCCTCTTTCCCGTATACCAACTCATAAGGTGAAGTCTTAAGGACTTGCTTAGGAGTTATGCGGTTTTCCCAGAGTGCTGCTCAGAGGTTTTTATGCCATTCCCTTTGGTGTTTCGAACCAATCCTTTTAAGGAGCTAGAATAGGCTCTTGTTTGTTGACCCGCTAGGCCGTTTCCCTGTGGGTAATAATTTGATGATGTCTTGAGGAATATTCCATTCATTAATAAAAAGCAACATACCTTTGTGCCTAGGAAAGCTCTAGAATTATCAGAAATGATAGTCTTCGGAGGACCAAACCTTGTCACCAGCTCTTCGAGGAAATCTACAATCTTTGTTTCTGTTGCGATTTTAAGTGGAACGACCTCCATCCATCTGGTGAAGTAATCCGTGGTGGTCAGAATCCACTTGTGTCCGACACTAGAAGCTGGGTTAATCTTCCCAATGAAGTCCAGGCTCCATTGTGCAAACGGTTCATTCGCCACTATAGGTTTGAGGGGCATTGCAAATTTTTTTCTTCTGTCAGTAAAGAACTGGCATTTTTTGCAAGATTTTACCAAAAAGTGGGAGTCATTAAAAAGTGTAGGCCAATAGTAACTGACGCACATGATTTTAATGGCAGTGGTCTTAGCAGAGAAGTGTTCGCCCGCATCGCTGTTGTGGAACGCGTCAAGAATCCTCTTTGCTTGCTCTGAAGTAACGCATCGCAGGAGAAGACCATTGAAATTTCTTTTGAAAAGGACTCCCTCTACTGGCGTATATCCATAATTTTGCAGCCGATAGTATCTCATTTTTTGGGATGAGATACTTGGCAGATACGCTCCTGTTCGCATAAACCTCATTCTATCAGTCAGCCAGTGACCCTCTGATTCTAGTTCATTTATCAAGACAAGATCCAGTTGCTCCCCTGTGGCATGTATCTCCTCGTTCTGCGCCATGTATTCGTACAATCCTCTTCCTCTAATAGTTTTAGTAGGTTTGACCTCAATGTCATATTCAAGGATCTTGGTGATCCAATTAGCTCTTTTTCCTATGATCTCCCCTTCCATGATATATTCACACACACTAGAATTTGTGACATAAACGAACACCTTGTTGCAAGAAATTAAATGGTAGAACTTTTTAAGTCCCTTCACTATTACAAAGGCCTGCCTTTCGATGAAATTATAATTCACCTCATATTCCTTCAGGGTCCGGGAGTAGAACACCACTGTATGTTCTCCTTTTCCTTCATCATCTTTTTGGGTTAGAACAGTAGTGATATTGGACTTGCTACTTAATGCATACATTATACAATCCTTAGATAGATCTGGATTAACCAGTACCAGAGCTGTGGAAATAGCTTCCTTGACCTTTCCAAAGGCTTCCCGAGCTTCGGTCGCCCACTTGAATACCTGATCCTTCTTAAGCATTAGGGTGATTGGCTTAATTATTCCCGCAAATTCAGAAATAAACTTGCTAACAAAATTTACTTTTCCCAGGAAGGACTGAACACCTTTCTTATTCACCAGAAGGGGGAGTTCCTTAATAGCTTTTACCCATTCAGGGTCGATTGAAATTCCTTCTTTAGACACCACATGTCCTAACAGCTTGCCTTGCGGTAATCTAAATACACATTTCTTCGGATTTAGGGAAACCCCAAACTCCTGACACTTTTGAAAAACTATTTCTAAGTGGTCAAAATGAGCATCCTTAGAATTAAAAAACACTGTAAGATCATCTAAGTAAATTAGAATAAACTTATTGATTAGTTCACTGAATGCGATATCCATCGCCCGCTGGAATGTTGCCCCTGCATTGGATAAACCAAAAGGAATTTTAGCATATGCAAATGTTCCCCACTTTGTGGTGAACGTAGTCTTGTGCTGATATTCTTTCTTAACTCAGATATGATTGTAGCCAGAGAAACCATCCAGCAGAGAAAATATTTCCGATCCTGCAACCGTTTGTAGGATTGACTCCATTGAAGGCAGTGGATAATGGTCCTTCAGGGATGCTCTGTTTAGGTCTCGAAAGTCCACACACAAACGAATATCTCCATTCTTCTTTCGGACCGGGACTAGATTGGATACCTAAGTACTATGCTTGATTGGGAAGACAATGCGTGACTCAATGAGCTTAGTTAGCTCTTGCGCAATTAGTGCTTCAATTTTAGGGTTTACTGGCCTCTGTTTTTGTGAGACTAGTTTTGCACCTTCTATTATCTCGATAGTGTACTGAATGATATCAGGATCATACCCCTCCAGATCATCATAGGACCAGGCCACTACTCCATATTTTTCGCAGAAACTGATGAGTCTTTCTTTATCATGGTGCGAGACATTTTTCCCGACTTGAAGATTTCTGCCATCTGTGACCTGAAGGTTCACATAATCACTTGTGTCTGCTACGAACTTCCGCTTATCATTACGGGCATCATCACAATCAAATTTTTTTTTAGAGTAACCAATTATTTCAGAAGCTTGTTAGATTTGAGTTGCAAAGTTTGTCCTTCATAAGCTTCGGCAATCTTTGGTTGAAGCTGATCGAAAAATTCCCTTGACTACTGGATGAACGAGGTGATGTGTTCATCACTTTCAAAAAATTTCCAACTCTGATCATTGTCAGGTCTCTGGTCGGACTAGTACTCGTACTGAATGTTTGTTATGTATAAGGTCAGAGGTAGGATCAAACTGAGCACCAATCACGGCCATGCGATCTGCATCGTTATTTTGTCCTCAGGGAATAGTCTAGATGTTGAAGGCTTCAAAACCCTCAACCAGGTCCCAGAATCGGTGCCGATAGGATCTCATGCGGAGATTATTTGCCGTGGAAATTCCTTCGACTTGGTTGACTACTAGTTTAGAATCTCTGAACACCATTAATTGCTTTATGCCCATTTGTTCCACAAGGCTTAAACCTTGAACTAATCCTTCATATTCAACTTCATTGTTTGAGCAGGCGAAATGAAAATGGAAAGACCTTAATTTTTTTCATTTTGTGGGGATATTAGATATATCCCTGCTCCAACACCTACTTTTCTTCTTGCTCCATCAAAGTACAGTGTCCATAGCTCGCTTTCTTGTACCTTCAGACTCTTTGGCAACCTTTGGGAATACTTGGTCGTCATCATAAATTACATAGGTGCCCAATCCTGTAGCATGATAATTTCTGAAAGGATCATTGTCCATGTGTTCACTTAACATAGCATCTTCTTTGTCATTTCAGTCTCCGCTCACCTTTTCTTCCTCCAGTAATTCAACGCAATACATTTCTTGCTTGGTGATAGAGGTATGTTGGGCTTCAAAATTGATCAGGGCTTCGTCCGCTACATGTTCAAAATGCAAAGCCTCTGATTCTATCTTCATTTTTGTGCCATGCTTGGTTCTGAGTATCAGATGTGACCAATCCAAGGATAAGTACCCACCCACCTTTGAAGTAAATTCTCGGGATAGACAGAGACCAAACATAGGAGGAACATCTATGATCACAGTGTCTTGCAACACCGTGATACTAGGGCAAGAAAATAGAGTTAAAGGAAGTGCTTTGATGACACCTACGATTTCAAATTTTTTCCCATCAAGCTGCATTACCCCCCTTTTCATAGGTTCATAGTTGAGTCCTAAAGCTTTGACTATCTATTTAGGCATAAATGTGGTACTAGTGCCAGAATCAATCATAGCATTGTGCAATAACTTCTTTCCTATAATGAGAGTCAAGAAGAAGGGTTAGGGCTTTAACTTATCCCTAACCTCGGCAGGGGATTCCTTTGTATAGTTTGTAAAGACTTTAGTTTGACAACCTCTGCACTGGAAAACTGCTCTATTGGAACTGTATTGACCTCTTCTTGAAGCACCTTCTGTAATAGCATCTTTTGCTCTGGGATAGCTAGAATTTCCCATAGAGATACATTAGTAGATGACTTCTTCAATTGTTCGACCACATTAAAAGGTGAAAAAATCAAAGGTTTCTACTACTTGGCTCTTGGTGTAATAATTTCCTTCCATGGTTGGGATGGTAGCGGGGCGGTAGAAGTACCAGGAATATGATCAAAAACACCTTTGAGTTGCAGGCTGGCTAGATGCGAAACAACTGACTCACCGGTAAATCTCCTTTTTGAGCGTGTGTTATAATCAGATTGCACTTGTGGTGTTTTGGACATGAACTCATCATTAGCAAACACCGTTTCTTCTTCCTCCATCCAGGGGAAAAGTGCGTGATCAGGAGCAATATCAGATTCATGTTTTAAAGACATTCCTTGCATTTGTGTGGTAAGAAAAACACTCTCCATTTGTGGTGAGACATATATATAACCTCCGTGATTTGTTGTCGCACCTTGGTTGCGTTGCTCCACCACCTTTTGTTGCAAGTTGCCACTCGAAAAGTTCTGGGGCATATGCACATCACTGCAAGGGAAGCACCACAGATTAATATCATCAATAAGGTTGTTCTGCCCTGTGGTTAATTCCCTACTCGAGGTTGGTGATGCGTTCAACATCAGAGTAGGCACCGACACCATTTGGTTTGCGGTCGGAGCTGGTGGATTAGTGTGAGGCGTGCCCTGGTACTGATTTTGCTGATATGAGGACCGCCCGCCTTGATAGTTTTGATATGCAGGATTTAGAGGTGTTGATTGGTTCTGCTTAAGAGTGGTTATATCATTTTCCATGGTTCGCAACATCTCTTTGAGGTCGCTCATCTCATCCTTGGAAGAACCTTATGTAGAGGCTACATTTTGTGGGTTTTCTGCATATGTGTACATCAACAGGGTAGTTGCAGGCTGGCTAGTTGATGCAACTTATTGCACGGGGATCGATATTTCAGGAAATATTGGCATAATAGGTCGAGGAGGAAATTTTCTGCAATCTATTAAATGATTCTCGGCTTTGACAGTGACACCATAAGCATCTGGTAGAGTAACTCCTCCCAAAGACTTGATCATCACAGAAATGTCAGAATTGATGGACTTTAAATAAAATATAAATGCCAACTTGGGAGTCGGGCATATAGTAACAAGAATCCTCTGCCAATTTGTGTGAAATCGGGCATTAAAGTCCGTCAGAGCCTCCTGGGGGGCTCGTTTTATGACAGATAGTTGATAATACAGTGAAGAACGATCTTCGCCATTTGAGAACCTCTCATAGAACGGATCTCCGAGCTCGTTCCAGGTGTGAATAGTATTAGGTGACAGTGTTCGGTACCAATCTAGTGCTTTTCCTTTAAAAGACGCGGCAAGAAGCCTCAGAGCTACATTCTACGCTGTAATCCCGTGTACTAGACACACGTCTACCACATCCTGCAAATGTTCTACTGGTGTTCTTGAGCCATCTCCGGTAAACATGGGTATAACTTTCATGGCTGAAACTGGGATAGTGCCCTAGACAGCGAGTGCTATCGGGGCTGCTAGGGGACTTCCGGCATCCCATGCCACGTAATTTCTGTTGGTGGCCGATAATATGGTGAGAGGAATGGGTGGCAGGAATGGAATGGTTACCAACTGATTTGTGACTCGCACTGTTCCTAGTGGAGGTACTATTAAACTGGGGTTGCCTGAGGTTTGGGATCTAGTTATAGGCCAATGGCTCATACACCCTTCTAAAACACAAATTCATTTAAGCTTGGTCCCACTGGGCGTGCTAGAAAAAGAACAAACTGTTGACGCCAAAATTTGACAAGGTAACAATGTCTTATAGGAAACTCAGTTTATGGGGGACCTTTTGAGTTAAACTGAGTGACCTCCGGGTTTTTAGAGAAGCCAACTTCTTCTGTAATGGGGGTTTGAAAGGGAAAATGAAACAAATGTAATAAAATAAAGTCTAACCTAAGGCGATGCGCCAAGAATTAATGATAGGCACAATAAATCATAGATCTAAGGGCCTGAATGATGTTTGTAGTGTTCCAGAAAATTAGAAACTAAAAATTATAGGATAGACAATCTATTTATTGACATAAAATAATATTGCATACATCCCTACTGCTAGGAAGAGTCATTAGACATGGTCTAGGTGAACAAAGTTGCATTCAACATATATAGAAGTTCTCAAATGAAATGTCTAGACAATAAAAGACATAGCTTACAGTTTGATTAAATAGCATGAAAAAACAAAAAGGCCAAACAATTGGCACAGTCTGAGAGTCTTTGCGATAAAATAAAAAAACAAAAAAAAGGCCTGGCATCTTTAACCGAAAACCAGTGTTTCTCCCAAATTTTGGACCCTTTTCTCACAATAGAGAAAAGTATATATAGTAGGAAAAACCCCCACCGCTTTGGAGAGCAGCAACATAAAATATTTTGCAATCCCCTGGCAATGATGCAAGAATCAAAATATTCCCAAAGTCGTTGCAACATAATCGATCTGGAACCGAGCATCCAGTCACTCCAGGCATAGGTGCATCCTCTGCAAATGATATCGATGGTCCCGACAAGGCCTAATCAGACAAGTGTCACCATCCTGTGCAAATGATTATGACATGCAGTGGCCAATAGCATCGTTAGGCTCATTTGGTCTATCGCCTGAATATGAGATCCGTTGGCTAGGCACGCGGCAGCCTTTTGCTGCCCGTATGAACCTCTCTCTTTCACCGCTGAGGACTTGCGTTAATGCTACACGTGTTGAATGGGCGGAGCACTTCATCAATAATGGAGGGAACGATCATCGGCCGGGCGCAAAAGAGACACGTGGCAACATTTTGTTGCCCGCGGTTGTTACCTCATCTCTATGCTGAAATATTTGCGAATAGAAAACATGTAGCAAGAGTACACCATAGATAACAACTGTGGGGTCCGCCAAAAACCTTTTGGGAATGAGGGCTTCGTGGCACCCGAGCAGAGCTCGATGAGACAACAAGAAAGCATGATCAAAAGTATCCCACAACCATGACACATGGAAGCATAGCGGAGCTTTCTGGGATACGAAAGGAATGTAGAGACTCGGGGTTGTGAGGAGTAGACATGTGGAGTGGGAGAGCATAACCTAGATAAAAGGCCTAGTTGATTACTTGCGATGCACGAGCCAAAGCATAGAGGAAAATACACCCGAAGGGAGCTAGTTAAATATTTATTAACAGTCACCTTGTTTAAAATTTGATAGTTAATGCACAACCTTAAGGTTCTATCCTTATTTTTAAAAATAATGATTGGTGCTCCTCAAGGTGACACTCTTGGACTTATAAACCCTTTTTCTAATAGCTCTTCTAGTTGCATTTTCATTTCTAACAATTTAGTTGTGTTTATTCAATAAGGAGCCTTTGACAATTGGGTTAGCTCCAAGTACTATTTCAATAAAAAATCAAATTTCCTTTTAGGAGGTAAACTTGACAATTCCTCTAGAAATACATCTTTGAATTCTGTAAGAAAAGGAGTATTTTCAAAAGTTGGGTTATTTTCCTCTTCTTTTTCATCTACTGTGACCATAAACATTTGAGCTTCTTTTCTCCTTTATTTAGTTGAATTGTTATTATGGTTTCCACATTTATAGGTCTAAGGGTTTCTTGTAGTTTTATATTTTTTCTCCACCATCTAAATATTCAATTATTTATTTATAAAAAATTACATTTACTTGATGATTAGTCAACCGAGTCATTTTAATGATCATGTCATATGACCTACAAGTGCCACATATAGCTCTACCCTTGTTTTAATTAGGAAATTGTAAAGTGATCTTTAATAGACATTTGGTCACTTCTCTAATTTCCTTATCTCCATACTAAACTATCCATGATGATTTCATATGACTAAATTTTAATGACATTTTTCTAACAAGTTTTGGAGAAATAAAACAATCAGATGATCTAGTGCCAACTAGTATTGAAATAGTTTTCCTTGAAAGTTAAATGTTTCTATGGGCATATTTTGGAATTGATTTTGATGGTTTCTTACCATAGTATGAATCCTTTGTGGAGGGCCCCCTTGAGGTTGGATTTCTCTAACATATTATTGTATCCTTGGGCATTCTCCAGCAGAATGATTTCCCTACACATAAAGCAACCACTTGTTGGTCCCTGTTGTACTAGACTTCTATGAAGATTCTTTCTTGCTTCATTAAGTTGGTGGATAAATTGGTCTATTTTAATTCCTTTAATTATTCTTATTAAAGTTCCCCCTTTTGTTATTATTCTTATTGTGGCCATTCCTTGGATTCTGATTTAATGGCAGTCTTCTTTATGATAAATTGGTTCTTTGATTTTTGAAGTTTTGGTTCCCCTTGAATTCCTATTATCTCTGAAAAGAATGTTTCTTATTATTGTTGAAATTCTACCTTGTTGTTACTAGGGATGGTTTTTTTTTGTGTTTTTGGGACTTTTCAATCACCTCATTCATGTTCTCTGGGTCATCCATATCAACTTTAACCCCAATATTGGAATTTATACTTGGTATGAATTTCCTAATTTGTTTCTTTTTCATCCCTTTCGTACATTATGATATATTTTAGAAACTTATCAAACCTATCCTAATAGTGTTGTACTGTTAATGCCACTTAGAAAATATTGTGGGACTCCATCATCTTTTCATCAAAGAAAAATTGTGGTAACCAACTCATGGAAAAATGATGAAAAAATTTCTCCTTTGTTACTTTTTCCTTAGTGTTTCCATTTTATTCTTTAACATTAGTCAACCAAATAGAAGCTTCACTAGTTAGTTGGTATGACCCCAATAATGCCTTAGTTGATCAATTGTAATCCCTTAATTCAAATTATTTTTCCATTTCATTCAGCCATTTTTTTGTCCCTTCTAATTATTTTCCATCTAATTTGGGTGTTGTAATATTAGTCAAGTCCTTGGAAAGCTCTATGATAGAAAATTCTTGCCTATGTGCATGGAGAAATACACGAGGAGATGAACAACCATCCTCCATGTGATGTTTACGATGAGCCTTTGTGATTCTCTAGACTTGTGCTCTTCATTCCCTTGGTTTACAAGGTTCTTTCTCCTTTTTTTAGATTTATTTGTGTAGAGGTGCCATATCCTATTGTACTTAGTCCTTTGTGTGATGCTTTGTTATTGTTTTATTGTTTTATTTTTATTTTTAAATTTAAATTTATTTTTTGTAGTTTTGGTACAAGATGTCCTTGTAGGGGGAAACTATTTGCCAAGATAGATATATTAACTGCATATGTGAGGGAATTTATGAATTATGGCTTGGTTTTTGATAATGGAGGGGAGGTTTTCAATAAAAATGGACATAAAATATTCAAGGAAGCATCACAAACAGAAGAACTAGACGAACCTTCAGAAAATGTGGAATTCAATATGGGGTTTGGAGGAGATTGTGGAAGGGTCGATGGGGAAGGATGAGAAATCGCCTCAATGAAAGGTGAAGGAGGTAAGGACACTCTCTTTCCCAAGGTTCTTAGGGTAAACCCTAATGAATAAATGTTGAATGTTGTTAGAAAAGAGGAGTCTAAGCTTAAAAATACTTTTGTTTTTCTTGCTTGTATGAACACCAATAATTTTCCTACAAGGAAATTATTTGATAACTAGTTAAATAGTTTGTGGGGAAAAAGATGGGTATATATATCCTTCTGTAGAATGATTTAGAGGGGTCTTTGTTATTTTTCTTAAAAACCACAACATGTGAAAGAGGGTTCTAGAGAAAGATTTCTAAAATATTGGAAAAACATTATTTAAAGTTGTTGCTTGATCACCTGAAATGACGCAGAATGAAATCTTGTTCTGCTCTATCCCAAGACGGATTAATGTTAAAAATGTTCCCCCACAAATGTGGATATTTTTTCCTTAGATTTTGAAGCCTATTGGTAAAACCCTTCAAATTTTGTACACTAGGTCCACTTTACCCCATATAAATGCTAGGATTCTTGTTTCTTTTAACAAAGGGGCACGAATCCTAAAAGTAATTGATTTTTTATTTAATGAAAAAAAAATTAGATGTGAAATAGAAGCTTTAGGGGGTCTTAGTTCCTAATTTTTATGCAAAATAGATGGTCACAAAAAAAGATTTCCCTAAAATCAATAATGGTAGAAGAAACCCTAAACTGTCGTGGTCAACCTTTAATAATCAAGATGCAAAAAAATCCTTAGAGGATGTTCCTCAAAACAATGATAATGGGAACAATGTTAATAAAGAGAGTCAAGATGAAACCCTTGATTTCCCCTCAGGGCAAAATGTTGGCAGAAAGAGTGACCATGTAGCCTTAAGTACTTGCTCCGAAGACAATATGCATCTTGAAGGAGATTTCGTTCCTGTTGATGAGAATAATTTGGGTATTGGAAAAGAGAGTGATTCATTATCTTCTTTGAAGGTTTTAGAAAATTCTCTTAAAAAAATGCACAAGATTAGTGTTGGATAAACAAAGAAAAAATTAAGGAAAGAAGGAGGAGAAATACAATAGACTCCCAAGCCCTCTCAAGATTGTAAATTCAATAAATTTAGAAGGAAGTCCAATAGAAGGTGATTTGAAGGGTGAAAATAGAGACATGATTTGCATTAACCCTTTGTTTCAAGAAATAGGGGTTGATCAAAGCTATAAAGAGAAAGGTGGCCTCAAAGATGAAGAGAATAAAAAAGGGAAGCAAGTAGAAGTAATAGTTCCCAAAATCCTAGAAAGAAGGGTAAAGGGGAGAGTATCCCTAATTGTTTTGATAGGTTGTACAAAAACCATAAAGCTCCACAACCCCCCTCCTATAATTGATACCAAATTGCATAAGTTGGAATATTAGGGTAATAAAATGCCTAGATAGGAAATTTGTTTTAAGGGCATTTTTCATTAGCAAAAAGGATATTGATTGCCTCATGATTCAAGAAGTAAAAGTTGTTGGCTTCCAGTTAGATAATGCATTGAGATTTGTATGGAAAAAAATTACTATCTTTCATATACCAATCACTCAAAAGGAAAATGTGGAATTTTTGAACACAAAGTAGTGCTAAGAGGGGGGTGAATCAACATATATTAAAACTTAACCAATTCCATTTGTAGATAAAACATCACATCACATGAACTAAACAAAGAGTAGAAGAGAAAAAATGCACCACACAAAGACACCAAGATTTTTATGTGGAAAATCCAATGAGGGAAAAACCATGGTGAGAATAAACTCATAATATATGAAGCCCACTTCTTACAAAGATTACAATGTTGTTAAAGGCTCACTGCTCATGGACTTATAGACTAAGGTGTACAAGCTTAGGGAAAGATACAAAGGACCCGATGAGACTCATTTTCTTAGAGAAGGTTACATGAAAATTATAATGAGAAATATGAATATGAATTGCTATAGTGAAGCATCCAACATATGCTGATGTTACAGTCCTCTTTTGTAGCGCAATTATACTATTACATTGATTTCCCACACTTCATACTTAATTGATACATCACCATATTATTACACCCATCATATTTACCCTTCACAAGTGATATATTCATCCATATATATTTTGCAACACCTCAAAACATTAATTAGGTCAACACTAATAGGACCTATCAATTGAAATGCGTGATGAAATATGATTTAGCTTCAAAAACATGTAGCATCAACAAAATTAGGTTGTGGACCAACCCAAGGAATATTTGGTTTCAAAAAAATGATGACACACCCCAATATATCCTTCAAATCAATTAAGGTAGGTCAAGATCAACCGCAAATGAAGGAACTCATACTGTCAGCCTAATTATCAACACCACTATCAAAACTATTAATTATTTTCCTTTACATCATTAGGGAGAGACCAAAAAAATCATGTAGACCAAAATGAAGCAATGCAACCTCTCTATAACCATCTCATGAATAAATCAATCACCAAATGCTAGCGCAAGTGAATAATCTCATTGAATTGCTAGAAACATAGCAACCCAGACAATTTGTGAAAATTCAACACATAAGACATAGCACTACGAAGCACAAATTTACCTGAAACTCATATCACTGAATCCTTAGACCATATTGAACATTTTCCCAAATATGAAAAAGCATAACAATCACTACGGAAGAATGTAGAGCATTCTAGTGAGTCAACTAAGACACATTATACTGTTGAATAGTAATCCAGAGAACATACATTTATAATTTTTTATACAAAAGAGGATATGACTTGAAATCTAGGAAATAGACTCCTTATAAATTACCAATCTTAAATCTAAAACTACATAACTAGATCTTGTAATGCAACAAGATGCATACCAAATTATCAACACTCGAACATAGAGAAGTGCACTACTCATGCCTTAGACAAGTTTCCATAATCAAACAAGTATGAATCTGACACAAATATTAATCCACTAACCCCACCATTGAGCGTGTAACCATCAACCAATGTAATTTCATCCCATGAACAAAACATAAAGCATATGTAACAATGTGTTACCATATACTTACCAATCATCTAGACTAATATTTTTCCATGGACACATCTGATGATCTTCCAGACTATATTCAATGTCTCTCCAACTACACCAATGACTTATAGTTGATAATTATGACAACACATGTTGAGTTGAAATCAATGAAAACACATATTGCCAAAAATATCCCCCCTTGTCATTGATGGCAACACATATTTATTTACAAGCCTTCTCTCCCCCTTTATCTATACTCACTCCCCCTTTGACATCAAGGACAAAGGGAATAAAGTCTCCTTCTTATGACAACCCAAAAAATAATTATGCATGTACTCCCCTTGATTGTATGATTCCTTTACAAAACTCTCCCCCTTAGATGAAGATCCCTCAAAAAATGATACTACATACATGAAATCTTCAAAAAACACTAAAAATGATACTACAAACCACCACAAAGTTGTACAACCATAAAAATATCTCATATTATGCTTTTGCAACTCCCTTAGAGGGTAAGATACTCTTATACATTATCTTGAGATGGGCTAGAGTTGCATCCCACTTTTCCTTAGCCAAGGAAAGGATCTGGTTTTGTCACTCAAATTGTATATATAAATCCTCAACCACATCTATATTATCCAACACTTTCAACTTCTACTCTATCTTCTCTACTTCACCCAACACTTTAGACAAAGAATCCAACATCAAACTCACCAATTATCTCAACATACTATATTGTTTCTGTATCTACTCTTTCTAGTCCTGCAACAAAGATAGCTACTAATGAAGCTTTTCAACTTGAGCCCTAGTGGAACCATCCTTGTCCTTTGTTAAATCACAGGCTCCGACCAAGTGAAATATTTGTCTCTTCAAGGATCTTGGATGTCTTTTATTTAGTCTCTTTCTCCATCCTTTCTATCTCATCTTTTTCACTTCCCATTAGAGTGTTTACTCCCTGTTTGGTTTGTAACTATTGTGATTGCCTCTGAGATAGTTTCACTCTTTCTTCATGTGAGATGGATGAAACAACCTTCTTTAAAACCTGTTGTCTCATTTTATTTTCTTCTATAATGGATTCATTTCTTTTGTTACTAAGAATGTTTTCAAGACTTGTTCGGAGTTGATCAATAATCTCATTAAGAGCTACATTAGAGCTCATCATATACATGACCGTGGCCTTTTCAATTTTAGCCTTGTCAGTAGAAGGAATTTCATCATACAAATCAACTATCTATTTTAATGCTCCATGCTATGCAATAACATTAATAATTTCCTCAAGCTATAGAGGCTCATGCTTAGGTGCTTCTGGAGAAGCCTTCTTTGTCTTCTTTACTTTTTCCTTTCCTTTACCTTTAGATGTTTCTTCTTCAATACCTTGTTTTTCTCTCTTTCCTCTCTTCTTAAATATAAAGGACTCCATTTGTTCTTTTCCATCAAATCCATCATCCTCCACATTTACCAGAATGAACTTCTCTCTTCTTTCTTGTTGTTTATGCCCTGATCTTTTCTTCTCTATAGTCCCAAATTTTGTGGGTTCATTGGTAGTAGGTTCGAAAGGATTTGGAGGTGTAACAGTAGTAGATGTAGAAATACTTGCTCTTTTAGATCCTTGTGAGATTTGTGGATGGTAGTAGAAGCTTGTGGTATTTACAAAGTACCTTCAGATGCACTCCTTGATGGAATGCCAAATTCCCTCTATAGTTTACCTTTCATTTTCTCTACATTTTCTTCTACTTTCTTCTTGATCATCTTATTTGTTATTTCATCATAAGTTCCAAACCTTTCTATAGTTGGATCCTTGGGCTTGTTAAGTAGGATGTCAACATAGGCTATTCAATTGCCTTTAGGGACTTCAAAAGGTAGTTTAGGTATCCATGAAGTTCTTGGTTCAACTGCCTCCATGTAGCAATTTTCTTTATACACCATGAAAGTAATAAAATTCTTATATTTTTCCATCACTTTTGAGAGCATCCTATTCCTCATTTACATTTCATTTCGGAAAGTATTAAAGAATCCATTATACATAATGTCTCATTGTTTCACATCTGGAAACCTAAGCATATGATCCCTAATTTGATGTGTAATAGGAATATGTCCTTGTTAGACCACATTACTCAAACCAAACAATTCTTTCAAGAAATAAAACATAAGACAAATGATTAAGGAACCATATCAGAAGTTGTATCTTGTTTCCTTTGTTTTGTGCAAAGTCTCCAACAGCTACTGCCGCATAAGCTCATACAGATCAAAGTCTTTTCCTTCCTTCACCATCAAATGTGTTGTATGAATTATGGTGGCAATAGCAAATCCTTCTCTATTTGAGTAGTATATCTTGTATGTAATTCCCATTGTTGCATAGCGTACCCCTAGGTCTGATATGTCATCCATAATGAGTGCCCTTTTATCAAATATAGCTCCAATGATCCTCATAACTTCTTCATTCTTGATAGATTTTAATACAACCAAAAATCCATAGGAGCACAAACTACTTAAAATTTTGATAGCATCCTTTGTGATCATATAGGACTTATCTAGGTAGATGAATTATTCATGAATCATGCTCAACACAATTCTTATCCATTCATCTTCAAGACTAAAATCTGAAAAACTCTTCCATGTATCTAATCTCTTCACTTGTGCATTCCTATATTTTGGTTTCAGCAGGAATTCATCACCCAACAAATAATTTCTCTTGAACTCCTCCATCTTCAAATGACTATACTGAGTTAGAGGTGAGTGAATGCATGTATGCAAACATCTTTTGAATGCAACACATTGATTGGAACATAGGAAAATGCTATGTCCTTATCATTCTCCATAGATTTTTATGAGTTCTTAAATTTGGGTCTTGGATTTCCACATCAATAATCCTTGGCATATCCATGATAATTCCTTCAAAAAATAGGGTTTTTCAAGTAAATTAAGAAATTCTTGGGAATTCTTCCATTAGGTTTGCACACAAAGTCGCTAAAAACCCTCTCTTCCTTAGCTCTTCTGTACACTTGATGACATTCAAATGAGATTAAAATTGATCAAGTATGGCTTAAATACACTTCACATCTACCCTAGTTGGTCAACATTAAATGAATTTCAATTCTTGATACTTGGAAACTTTTATTGTTCTATGATATCTCATGGATTCAAGATCATTCCACAAACTTATGCAAATTGAGTATTTTCTCTAGAACCTTGAGAAAATGTCATAAGATCACTAGCCAAACATATCCTTGCCACCATTAACCAGCATGCTGAAAATTTCAACATCTCATGTTTTGTAGGGGTTTGAAATTTTTTTAATTGCAACTCCCATTGAGTCAATGCTTCCCTTTAGTTACCAAAGGACTCTTTTGCACTAGGCAGAGGGGTAGATCTATCCAAAACTTCACTTTCTTCCTTCTTCTTCCATACCTTGTTCATTTCTTTCTTTTGCTAATCAGTGCTAGTCTTCTTTTGAGGAGGTCTTACACTCACCTTGCAATGTGTCATGGTTTGTTGCAATTGTACCAGATGGTACTAGTTTGTAAAGCATAATTAATTCTTCTCACATTAGATCTATAATCAACAACCCTATGACCAAAATTTTTGCATGTGTAGCAGTAACCATATAAGGATTAAGAGGTCATAACATTACTACTCCTTATCATTTTACTTTTGCATTCATTAGCCTTGTGACCAAATTTGTTGCAAGTATAGCATTGACCATGAAATTATTAAGTGTTCATAGCATTGTACCTTAAAGGCCTAAAAGAGTTTTTACTCATTTTTCTTTTGCATTCAACTGCCTTATGACCAAAATTTTTACAAGCATAACAACTACCATTTAACCTAGTAGGAGTAGTTTGTTTAGGACCAGGCATCTTGAAGTTCTTCTTTTTGTTTTGGACATGGATGAATCCACTTTATTTCTTGCTATCATGTCTATCTTTGCACCTCTAGAGGATGTATCCTTAGGGTTTTCAATGCAGGTTTTATCCTCCTTAGTTTTAGACTTCCTTGTAGCTTTGAAGTTATCATACAAGTTTGCAGATGCATTGGACATAGGGAATTTTCCCTTTTCAAAACCCAGACTAGATTTCTCTTTTGATGGTTTTTGAGAGTTAATTAACTCATCAAGAATTTCAGAGCCTCCTCTTAGTTTTAGGCCTTTTTAAAATTTCTCTTTTTCTTTTTCAAGTTCTTTTCTCAAGGATACAATCTCTTCCTCAAGATTTGAACATTCAACATTTTTATCATTTAGCTTGGTATTCAAACAATCTTCAATCCTTTTTCCTTATTCAATCTTAAATTTCAAATTAGAGATCACAAATTCAACTTCTTTGATTTTAGTCTCACATCCATTTCCTCTTATTTGAGCTTTTAGTTTGCCAATCCCTTCTTTTGATTATTTATCTTTTGCCTTCAATTTGTCAGTTCTCTTTTGATTTTTCTAGCATATACTAATATTTTATCTTTTGCAATATTACCTCATCTAGATCTTTAAGAGCAGACTATTGTTCTCCTTCAAATCAACTTCACAATCATCTAGATTGATGTCCCAACCTTTAGGTTCCATTGACTCTAGATCCGATTCTAGAAAAAACAAATCATTGATCTTTGCTACAGAACCCATGTGTTCAAGAGTAGGATCAACCTTAGCTATTAATATTTTCAAGGCACTTGGATCTGATACCAATTGTTGAACATAAAGAAGTGCTAAGAGAGGGGGTGAATCAACATATATTAGAACTTAACCAATTCGGTTTGCAAATAAAAAATCACATCACATGAATTGAAAGAAGAGTAGAAGAGAAAACATGCACCACACATAGACACTAGGATTTTTACGTGGAAAACCCAATGAGGGAAAAAAACATGACAAGGATTAACTCATAATATATGAAGCTCACTGCTTACAAAGATTACAATGTTGTTTAAGGCCCTCACTTCCTATGGACTTGTAGACTAAGGTGTACAACCTTAGGGTAAGATAAAAAGGACTTGATGAGACTCATTGTCTCATAGCAGGATACATGAAAATTATAATGATAAATATGAATATGAATTGCTATAGTGAAGCATCCGACACATGTCAATGTTGTAGTCCTCTTTTGTAGCACAATTACGGTGTCACATTGATTTCACACACTTCATAATTAACTCATACATCACCATATTATTACATCCCTCATATTCACCCTTCACAAGTGATCTATTCATCCTTATATATATTTTGCAACACCTCAAAACATTAATTCGATTGGCACCAATAGGACGTATCAATTAAAACATGTGATCAAATATGAGTCAGCTTCAAACACATGTAGCACCAATAAAATTAGGTTGCGGATCAACCCAAGGCATAGTTGGGCCCACTAACATGATGACACACCCCCAATATATCCTTGAAAGAAATTAAGGTAGGTCAATATCAACCGTAAATGAAGGAACTCATACTATCAGCCTAATTATCAACACCATTGTCAAAACTATTAAGTGTTTTCATTTACAACACTAGGGAGAGACCAAAAACATCATGTAGACCAAAAATGAAGGCAATGTAACCTCTCTATAATCATCTGTTGAATAAATCAATCACCAAATGTTGGCACAAGTGAATAATCTCATCGAACTAGTAGAAAAAGAGCATGCTGAACAATCTTTGACATTTCAACACATAAGACATAGCACTGTGGAGCACCAATTCACCTAAAAATCATATCACTAAATCCTTAGACCATCTTGAATATATCACCAAATATACACAAGCATACCAATCACCACAAAAGAATGCAGTGAATTCTAGTGAGTCAACTAAGACACATTATATTGTTGAACAATAATCCAGAGAACAAACACTTATAACTTTTTCTGCAGAAGAGGAAATGAATTGAATCTAGGAAATAGACTCCTTATACATTAGAAATCTTAACTCTAGAATTGCATAACTAGATCTTGTAATGCAACAAGTTGCAAAACAAATTATCAACACTCAAACATAGAGAAGTGCACTGCTCATGCCTTAGACAAGTATGAATTTGACTCAAATATTAATCCACTAACTCCTTGAGCATGTATCCATCAACTATTGTAACTGCATCCCATGACCAAAACATAAAGCATATGTAACAATGTGTTACCATATACTTACCAATAATCCAAATTGATATTCTACCATGGACACATTTGATGATCTTCCAGACTATCTTCAATGTCTCTCCAACTACACCAATGACTTCTAGTTGAAAATAATGACAACACATGTTGAGTGGAAATCAATAACACATATTGCCAACATGTATTTCTATTCTTGTAGGTCAAAAATGAAAATCCTATATCTCTAGTTTTGGTTGTTCTCCTTGTAATAGGTGTCTAAGGGTAATTTTTGAGAAAAATAACCAAAAAAGTGGGGTTTTCTCCATATATGCCCCTAATGACTATAGGGAAAGAATTGTTGTGTGAAAATGGAATGTATCTAACCTTCTTAAAGTACCTATTATTACAAGCGGTGAATTCTATTGGGAAAATGTGTCTTAACCTTGCAATTACATAAGGTTTACTATTGATGGGTAAGTGGTGGTTATAGTGGTAGGAGGCAGGGGGTTACCCCCTGTGAGGGGCCTGGGGGGATCATCCCCCCCAATGGGGGCTTCGGGGAAGTGCCCTCGAAAGCCATATTTTGTGTATATTTTATTATTGTAAATCTGGACCGTTCATCATTAGGTCTCAAGTTTGATGATCAGTATTTTGTTGGCTTGACTTGTCTTAGAAGGAAATCCTATTTTATGAGGGTGTTGTATTATGGCTATGCATTGTGATGTATTCTAAGAGTCTGATAGTGGTTGTGTTGCCTATGGATCTCTTTTTGGTGATACTCCTGTGAGAAGCTTTCTTTGCAAGTATATTGTAATCTTCATGATTTATGAATAATATATTGGGAAAATCTTGGAGTGGGGTTTTTCTCCCGAAATGGTTTTCCCTATGTAAATCATTCTATTGTGGTATGCATAATTATGCTTATTTCTATTTATTTTTTTGCAATTATTGTAAAGATCTGTAAAGTTTTGCATTATCCTCCTCTCAAGATTAGTGTAGGAAGTTTTTCCACTACCTTAGCTTCCTTACAAATTCAATATGGTTGAAAATAAAGAAGATAAAACCAAAGGATCCCCTTGGGATTGTAAAGGAAAGGAAAAAATCTACTATTTTAGATTGAAAAAAATGTTAAAACTATTTGATCCTCTTGAAGGGAAGAAGAAAGATAATAAAAGTATTTAGTATACTCGGTGTAACAATAAAAGTGAAAACAAGAGAGTCTATTATAGATTGGATTGATTTTATGCTTAGGAGGACACATTTGTTTTGATAGTAGGAAATATTCCAACTATGTCTAAATAGAGCCTAAAAGTCTATTTGACCACTATCCTATTTCAAAACAAGGATAATTAATAAATCTAGTGGCTATAAGTTTGTATCAAAGAAAGATAATCTATATAAGATTAGCACTAAAGTTTTGAAATACCTAGATTGTTTGGATGGAATTGTAACCATGAGGCATATTAATAAGATGTTCTTCCCCAAGGGGTCAAATAGAGAGTATTAGGATGGGTTGGTCTCTAATTTCAAGGCTTTATTGAGTACTATTTGGAAGAAGGTTACAATTGAGAGTAGAAGAGTGGAATTCTCTTTCCAAGATGAACTATTAAATGTAGAATTTAGGGTTCAAAAATATACGAACAATGAAGACCTTGTGGAACACCTAAAGGATATCAAGCATAAGCTTCAAAATTTCATATTAAGAAAGCATAGGGGGATATAATTAGAGCTAAGATGAATTAGATCAAAGTGGGAGATAAAAGGCACCAAATATTTTTTTAATATGTTGTGAGTGAAACATGCTTTAGAATCTATTGGACCCATGAAGAAAAATGATTCTTGGTTTCATGACACTTAAGATATTAAGATTTTTTTTTTTGAATTTTACAAGCAACTCTTCACTATTAAGGATAAATGCAAGTTAGTTGCACCCTTATTTAGAATCTATGTAAAAATATAATCCCAAAAATAATCTCTAAAGAGATGGTTGTGGACCTTGAAAAAAGAATCACTAAAGAGGAAATCTCTAGTGCAATCTTGTCATTTCAAACTGGGAAATCACTTGGAGTTGATGGTTTGCCAATTGAATTTTACAAAGTTAATATGAAATATGTAGTAGATGATTTGTATGAGGTATATCAAGAAGCTATCGAGAAAGGATTTCTAGGAAATAACATTAACAAAGGCATTATAAAACTTCTTCCAAAGGATGGGAATAAAAGAGATATTAAGAATCAAAGACCTATTGCTCTCCTAAATGTGTCCTATATTTTTTTTCTAAAATTCTTGCTTTGAGATTGATAGAGATCCTTCCTGTGATAATCAATGATACCCAAAATGGGCTCATTAAAGGTAGATACATATTAGAGAATTTGATTAATAATTTGGAATCCTAAAGAGATAATCAAAATATTGGGATTTTACAGCTAGATTTTGAAAAAGCATATGATAGAGTTGAATAGTCCTTTGTGATTTCTATTCTAGAAGAAATTGGTTTCCTTGAAGGGTTTTACATAATGGTTAAAGTATTTTTCAAAGATGCTAATGCTTGATGGAATTTAATGGCTTTCTTTTTGATCCATTCCTTTAGAAAGATCAATTAGGAAATGTTTCCCATTGGTTCTAGCTTTATTTGTCATTGACTCTAAATATTTTTTATATTTCCTAAGAACATATTTGATTGGCCCTAAATTACATGGTGTTGTTCTTCCCGACAATTCCTCTTTTCTTAATTTCCAATTTGTATATGACACTGCTTTATTCCTAGTATTGACTGAAAGTAATATGGATAATTTTATGGCTAGATTAAATATCTTTTTCCAAGCCTCTGGTTCTAAAATATCAGAAGCTAAATCTATTTTTTTGAGTTGGGTAGTTGAACCCCTTGCTTGGTTTTCAAAATTTTCTTGGCAATGGGTTGAGACTGATAAGATTGTTAGAGACTCATTTATTCCATTTTCTATTAGGCCTTCTCTAAAAGATATGTGGAATTAGATGTTTGCTAAGATTGAGAAAAAATGAAAAGTTGGAATAACAATTACCTCTCCCTTATAGGTAGAGTAAAATTTTGTTAGAAAATTCTTTCTTCCCATTCTATTTATTATACCTTGATTTGGTTCTTTTCTAGCTACCAAATCAACAATGTTCAAAAGCATATTATAAAAAATATGTCAAATGGGAGTGGTGTTGTCTTGATAAGGAAAATAGTGGGTTGGGTCTTAAGGATTTGAAGATTCTAGGTATTGCCTTGACATCCAAATAGATCTAGTAGACACTGAAAAATGTCTTGGTCTACGAGCATCATTTTTCCATCATCTTGGTCTTCTTTTTGACATAATTAAGTAATTCTAATTATTTAATTATTATCTTTGATCAAATTCCTCTATTAATTAAATAATTTTAATTATTTAATTAATTCATTTCTCGATCTTTATTCTACAATGATCAATTAAATAAATTTAATTGCATTGCTAATCTCCTCTTCTTCAATAATTAAATAAATTACTATTTATTTAATTATTTACCTTTCACTATTCATCTATAATGAAATAATTATTATTAATTGTTTGTCTATTCATTAATATTTTAATTCTTCTATAGTTAAATAAATTTTAAATTATTTGATTGTCTTTTTGACATTTCTCCCCCACTTAAATAATTAATCAAATTTAATTATTTAATTCCATTTCTCTATTTAATTAAAATGGTTGCATAAATCATTTTAATTAAATGCCCACTTGCCTTTTCCTCAAATAAATAATTTAAATAAATAATTTATGCCTCTACTTGGTCAAAGATTCCTTCTCATGAATTAAATGATTTTAATTTTTAATTTCTCCATTATCCCCCTCCACTATCTCATTTTTTGAATCACAACCATCGATTGACTCTGGTCTCTTCTCAATCTTGACCCTTCATTTCGTAACCTCCACTTCTCTGTGTTGCATGTCTTCTCATCCGTCAATCTTGGAATCTTTCTAGAAGGTCAATCTTGTCCATCCATTCGAATGGTTGTCTATAAGAGAATCCTTCCTCCATTTTTGATTTAACAACTACTTATCTCTGACTTTCTTGCTTATGATTTGTAGGTATTTGCACAAGTTTATCATGATCTGAGGGTATTTTCCAAAAGAAGCTTGAGGAGATACAAGAGAAGCTACTCAACTTCAAATATGGGGAGTATATTTACTTGAATGCTTTAATTTTCCTCATGTTTGTTTGTTTTCTCTTTTTTGGATTGAGTTTTTAGCTTAGAAGTGTTGTAGTTGTCACTAGAATCTAGGCTGCTTGATTTTTACCCTTCTTACATTGGTGAACCTAACGTGAAGACAAATTTTTGTAGGTTTCATATGATTTTTTCTCTTTGATTTTGTAGGTTTTCATACGGAATGATGCAACTAAGATGTGTAGCGATGCAACTACTAAGGAATGATGCATCTGATAAGAGAAATGACACAGCTGTTAGGCATGGAACCAAATTTGAAATAGCAATGCATTTGTGATGCACAACAACACATCTATGGGTGAGAGACTTGGATTTGAAATCATGACACAACTGTTCTAGAATGATGCATATTACAACGACACATTTGTGAGCCTGAACGATGCAATCATCTGATAGGTATAAGTTTTTCTATTTTTAGTTTTCTTTGAGTTTTCATTTTGGATTTTCATTAGAATAGGGTTTTTGTTTGCTAATCATCTCTCTTTAGCATGTGATGTTGAATTTAAGAAGCCTTTTAAAAACTATTTCTTTATAAACAACAAAAAAAATTGATCTTTTCATAACTTTAGGCATAAATCAATTTTATTTTGTTTGCTTACAACAACTACAACTTGCATCAAGATCATAAGGGTAAAATGAACATGCATATCTCATTCATAAGGGTTCAAAATGAATACAAAATTGCATATTACACTCATGATTCTTAAAATGAACATGCATCACACATCATTGGATTAAAATATAGTCAAGTGTTTGTTTCATCATAAGCAAAGGGTTAAAATTAACGAGTGTTTTTTGTGGTTTGTGGTTTGCAACTTTTCATTGAATACATATGCTCTCCTCTCGCGCCACTTGGCTATCTTGAGGATCAAAAGCATTTCTTTGGAACTTGTACAACCACCGCCACATTTGGATTTTGGAATTAAAATGAACCCCACGCGAGTGTGAGGCAAAGTATGCTCTCTCCTTGCGCCTCGTGCGATTTGGGAGATCAAAAACAATGTACTTGCTCACTTTTGTGTACCTTTTAGAGGGATTGCCACTGCACTTCGAAAGGTGGGAATGACCCAAGTGGTAACAAGCTAAAGCCAATCTCTTTCAAATTGCTATATAAAAAAATTGTTTGTGACGAAAGTCACAAGCAATAGGTGCTGATGTGTCCTACCAACAAGTGCCACCCCTAGTATCCGTGTGATACATCAAAATAATTTCTTAGGAAGGGACTGGGAGGCCTCTTGATTGAAATAATCTTGAGCTAGTCTTGCTGCATGTATGGCCACTTTGAACGAATGCCCTTACTAAGAACCAATTGTTTAGTTGCCAAAATCACTTTCACAACTAGCGCAAGAATAATCGTTTTGAAGTCACCCCACATTTTCACCATTCATGTGTAGAGGAAAAAATTTCTCTTTGGGGAATTGATATTTGGTGCACCCGAGAAGTGAGTGCCATGTAAGGGGGAGCCCGTGCTACCAAGTCTCTAGTTGTCCACCTTGTTTGGTTGGCTGGAGAAATCTAAGTGGGGATCTAGCATTGTTGGAATATGTTGTCATTGATGTCAAAAGGGGATCAGAGGAGAAGTGTGTTGATCCTATGCAAAAGCACATAATGTTGTCATTGATGTCATGAAGGTATCAGAAAGGTGATGAGTTAAATCATTCAAGGGAGTTTGTTGGAATAATGACAGAGGATGAGTGTGAGAGCAGTAAATCTGGTTTTGGAAGTATGAGGATTGGTTGTTGGTGCTGAAGAGCAAGTTGCTCAATATGTTGCATGGTTGATAAAATGTGTCATCTCTCTGCAATAGTTGCTTCTAGATATTTGATGGAAAATTAGGTGGCAGATTCGATATGGGTTTCTCAAGAGATTTCCAGAAAGGTATTGTGCAAGCTTAGAGGATGTATAACATGCCCAAAAATGAATAACCTATGTCGTTGAAGTCATGAGATTGACCAACCCCTTTGCCTAGAGGATGTATAACCTATGTCATTGAAGTCATGAGATTGACCGGCCCCTTTGTCTAGCGCTTCAAGGTTATACATCTCTAGTAGTTTGGTGAGAAAATTCAATGTCGGCAGGAGTCAAGTGGAAGTCTCATCGACGACTCGATGAAGGTTCATCGGGGTGATAGGAATTGTTCGATGGGAATTGCATCAGAGTCTCTCTGATGGTCTGAGTCCAATGGTCACTCTATCGGCATGAGAAGAAATTGTTATTGGGACTTGCATTAGAGTCTCTTTGATGACCCGATGATCATGTATGTCAGCATGTCGCGAGTTTGCAAAAGTTCACAATCTCCGCTAGAGGTTCTAAAGTTTAGGTTTTTGGTGACTTAGCGATGGAGCGATAAGGGGTGTGGTAGCATCATTGGTGAGACTAGACAACATCGGTGAGACCTTTGGCTGTGTCTCTTCGATAGAGCGATGAGAAGGTAGCGATCAATGTGGGACCCAGTCATAAAGATGTGGGTGACAATGATGACGAAGTAGAAACATGGATTGACAAGATTGGGCAAATGGTAATCCACATCCTTGTTGTGAATTATAGAGTAGTGACATGGTGATGACATGGACATGAGACAACAGTATGTGGACCCCACATTGGAATGGCGTGCTTGGTGCTGTTGTTTTCATCGAAGTGACATTCTATCATCGGTAGGACTCTTAAGGTAGTCCCTTTGATGTAGTGATGATAACTTTCATCAGTGAGACAAAGTGATATCACCAAGATTGTAAGTGGTGTCCCTTTGATAGACCAACGATGGTGGATTTGACAGTATGGATGATGAAAAAGCATGGTGATGATGAATGTAGTACACTAGGTGGATGATAGTGATTGGTGGAATCAAATGTAGATGGTGACACATGAATGACACATAGGTTGTGGGCCTGATCAGATAACATTACAAGTATATCGGTGTGATAGAGTGGTGTCGGCAGGACCTTGAAGGATGTCTCCCCGACAACCTGATGACCATTTCATTAGTGAGACAGTAGAAAATCGCTAGGACTATTGAGCTATTCCCAACTATAGGGTGATGGGAGAATGGATGTCGACTGTGGGACCCAGTAAGGAGGACATGGCAATGAGACCCAGAAAGATGAGGATGACATGCATTGATGGTACAGTCAGAGAGTGAATGATAGAAGGACACATGGCAGAAAGCAAGATCGGATGGTGGTCGTACACCCCACAAGATTTATGGTGGGACCCAATCAAGACCTATGAGGTTTGCGAAGAATGGTGGAGATTAATCCACGATGGTCAAGATCAAATAGTGGTTGTACACCTCACAAGGTTTGTGTGGGCCTATTTTCAAGCTCGCGAGATGAGAAAATTTTGGACGTGTGTCCTGGTGGACCCCGCATGTATGGAAAACAAAATATTAATGTGCTCAATGGTGAAGATTAATCAAAGGTTGATCAGACAATGCTGGTGCAAAGTTGCTTCATCAGTGTGAAGGTTGTGTATCGACAGGACCTTGAAGCATGTCTTAGTGACGAAGCGATGGGTGAGTGTATGTGCTTCATTGATGTGACTTTGGTGCATTAGTAGGACATTGATGGATGTCTCCTCGACACAACGATACATGGAGATTACTAAGTGGGACCCGATAAGAAGGTGATGGTGTTGGATGGTGATGTATGCTGATAAATGGTGACCAATGGTTGCTCGATAGGAAATTCACATCCTTGTTGTGAATTGCATGGTATGTGGGCCAGTACACTCGTGGAGTTCACATTGAAGAGAAAGATGGACATTGGTAGGATTGTAGTGAATGTCTCTTTGACAAAGCACTACATGATGTTAAGGGAATACTGTAAGATTGACGAGGGATATTTAAATGACCGCTTATCCAACAGTCAGGATTTAAAGACACAACAGTGAATGAGGATCACAAGATCAAGGTGCGAAAGGAGAAGATCGACGAACATAATTCAAAGACAAAGATCTATAATGACTCGACAGTGTGAACAAGGGTTCTTGATTGGTAACCGACATAGATGAAGGAGTTAATTGGTCTAGCTGCACAAAACTGCCAATTGAATGAAGATCTAATTTTTTAGGCGGTGGAACAGACTGTAGATGAGATTGAGATCGAATAAAATCAAATGTATAACAAAGAGCATTAACCACATATCAGATTTTAGGGTTTGATAGAGAGAATGAGGAAAATTCTTTGTAACAAAATTTAATGTTGTGAGGCTCGATGCATAGAGGTATGGTGATATCTAATAAACTCTATCAGATATCTTAATGATGTGATAGACTGTGGCATGTAGATTGATGTAATGATTGCTTGTTGTTGAAGTTGGGATGACAAGAAAACCTTGACAGTAAGCTGGTGAGATTTGGACCATTGGGATGATCTCAAGGAAGAGATTCTAGTAAGAAGACAATATGATATTGTCTAAGTTGTTGTATCTACGGTGCATGAAGGGTGTGAAGGTGTGAAGTAGGTCTGCAAGAAAAAGAGAGAGTAGCAGAGTGTAGACTGCGAAGAGTGTAGACAAAGAATACATGTGCAAGGAATTCCTAGACTAATACAAATCTTTATCTAGGTGTTTACATTCATGGTATTGAGGGTGAGCAAAGCAACAAGATAGATTAGTGAATGTTCTCTGCGTAGAAGGATGTGTTGTTGAGAGTGCAACTTCAGTAGCAGAGTGTGTGTTGTAGAATATGCAACAATGTATTAAATGTAATGGTGCATCTCAGGTTTATGTAGAACCATCTATATGCATATTTGAGCTCTAAGTTTTGCAAGAGGTTGTAGTCTCATTGTACTGAGTTGTAGCTCAATTTATGGGATTGTAGTCTCCTTGGAGTTGTAGCTCCTAAACCAGGGTGTTGTTGCATCCTTGAAGTTGTTGCTTCTAAATTAGGTAGTTGATGCTTCCTTGGTTTGTAGCCCTAAAACATTGTAACATAGATTTCTTTTGTGACACTAGATTTCAGCAGTAGACTCAAGCATCCTTAGTCACCGTGGTTTTTCCCATATCGGGTTTTCCATGTATATCTAGTGTTATGTGCTATTTTCGCATGCATGCATATTTTTGTATCACATGATTAATATCTACACATTAAGGGTTAAATAAATCAGTCTGCACAAACGGTTTTAAGAGATAAATTTTTAATATCTATTGATTCACCCCCTCTTAGTAGATCATTGTGTTCCAACAAGTGTGTGGTATCCTTTAAGAAGCCTAGGTTGTGCATGTTTTTTATGAGTGTTTTCATCTTGAAATCAAACTTTTTCACACCCAAAATAAGATCAAAATAAGTGTTTGTGAATGTATTATGTGTTTTCCAAATAAAATTTCATCAAAATAAGTCAAAAACCCACTTGAAAACTAGGTCAAAACATCAAATTTGAAAAATCAACACTCTGTGAACCATAACCGCTAAAACAGGCTCACAACTGCATTTCTATGCCACAAATACTCACAGGAAGACCACAACTGTTATCTTGAATTGCATCTACAGAAATAGAGCCGCAACTGACATTGTGAACCATGGCTACTAATCAAAAGACCACAACTAAAAATGACACATATGAGAAAACAATGCCGCAACTACCTGATAAACTGAAATTCATAAAATCCGTGTCCAAAATCCAGTCAATTCATTTTAACAATGATCCTGAATTCTAAACCAGAGACTTGCAAGGTTTACTCATCCATTCCAGTATTTTCATTAAATATTACATTGCATCATAGGTTACGTTCTTTATCCTCTTGCATTGCATAAAATTAAACTTTAGGTTGCATCTACCTTTCAAATTTTAGACATAGGAAGACTACTAAGCCTTTGGACGGTCCATTGTTGCTTATCCAATTTTTCATTGACCTTCATCTTTCACTTTACCAACCCTTTCCATTGTCATCTTGGTCAAATTTGAGTCTCAAACTTGTGTCCTAGTTTAGACTCACCCTTGTCAAAACTAACATCTTAATTGTCACAAAGGTCAATGACATTTGGGTTTGTTATCTTAGACCTACATTAGCCTAGTTACCATCCTTTGTCTTAAATTTTAGGATTCATAGCCTTAGTATTATCTTGGTCCCATTTAGATTCATATCACACCTTTTGTTGGAAACAAGCAACACTGAGAGGGGGTTGAATCAATGTTCTACAAAAATTAATTCTTTTATTCTGATCTTTAATCCACTTAACACATTTAATCAAAATCAATATGCAGAAATAGAAAACAAGAAACCACACAACCATAACACAAGTATTTTTACGTGGAAACCCTGTAAGGGGAAAAACAACGGTGGATGCCCAATCCACAATAAGTTTTGAGTATACTGAAAAGAAGTATTACAAAATGGGAATGCACTTGCATTCAGGCTCACTGCCTAGAGCTCACTGCTCAAAATGGGGCTCACTTCCATTACAAAAGTTTGGAATAGATCCAAAAGAAAATGAACTGAGATAATAGCATCTACCAATGCTTGATTACAGTTCTGGATTAGCTCTGATGTTGAACTTCTATCTTGATGACTGATGAAGAACTTCTGCTATGTTCTGCTCAAGTTCGCACATAAAATCTTTATGCACAAGTGAAACTACGCATGATATTGCTCAAATACAACTTAGAAATTCACAACATACACACACACAAATTCTACTTGCATCAAAATGATATGACTGATCATCTAAATATATCCACTCACAAGGAATCAATCGCCACAGGTTGACTTCAACAAAACTTAATAAAATTCATAACTAGTCAGCCCAATTGATGGATAATTTTGATGTGGATCTGAACAAGTCAGCTAAACAATAGCTAGGAACAATAATTAAAAATCCGAGCTTGAAGATAATTAAAATAATTCAACTTTATACATCCACTACACATCATTACCACCGAGTCAACTTTATCAAGTAAATAGACAAAAGATGTCCAACCGAACCTACTCAACCATATAGCCACAAAAAAACTTCACGAGATTCAATAATAATATGTTCAACGTGCCTAAAAAAAAATTCACCAATCCACAACCCAAAATGGTGATCCGGTGAAGCTATCAAACCGGATGCCCTGTTCTGTCGGTAACACTGCCGATAACACACAATTTTCAATTCCTTTGCCGGTGCGACTGAATGCATAATTGTAGACCAAAAATGTGACTTCAGTTGCCATCAATGACAACACTAGAAGCCAAAAATCATGTCCACTTACATCATATGCCAACAATCTCCCCCTTTGGCATTGATGGCAACACTTAGTGAAAAATGACTATCGAGATTAACATACTGCCGATATACAAAATACTGAATAATGTATCACTACAAAATATTACTCCCCCTAAGAATATTAAGACATTTGTCTCTATACTCTCTCTCCCCCTTTGACATCAATGACAAAATTGGGGATACAAAAATATACAAGTATTATCTGGAGACTTACAACAATTTGAAGATGTCTTCAAAGACCTTTTTCAATTCACTAAGGGTGGAGTCCCAAATACTCTTCAGACTTTCCAAAATGGTGATGTGACCACAGAGAAGATGGGATAATGTTTCTGCTGCTTCCACGCTTATCAAATCAGGGGTGGTGACAACACTTTTTACTTCCTTTAAGGCATTCACCAGCATCTCAATTTTTGTACTAATCAGTCCTCTTAAGTCACTTACTCTGCTAATGATTCTTTCATTTTCAAACTTTAAATTCTTCATTTGGTCAAGCAAGGATATTACCTGACAATCCTGAAGACACACACTGCTAGCCAAGGGATCAAGGTTGTTGGAAATGATAACTGTAGACACTAAAAATTGTCCTAGGCTTGCGATTTCTAAATTCTCTATCATTTCCCCTTTTTGTCTTAATTAAATAATTTTTAATTATTTAATTATTTTCTCAAGTCTTGTCTTCTATTAATTAAATAATTTTAATTATTTAATTAATTCATTCCTACTTTTATTTCTTGCTTGATTAATTAAATAAATTTTATTTATTTAATTGCGTCACTAATTAAGTCTTCTTTCTAAAATTAAATAAATTCTTATTTATTTAATTTTTGTCCACTATCCACTATAATTAAATAATTATTTTAATTATTTAATTATTCATTAGCCTCTTCTCTCATAAATTAAATAAATTTTATTTATTTAATTTGGTCCACTCTCTTGAATTTTGAATTCAATCATTATTTAATTTAAAATAATTACTTTTGTCATATTCTTCTATAATTAGATAATTATTTTAATTATTTAATTATTCATTAGTCACCTAGATTAAATAATTTTTATTATTTAATTTCTCCTATCACCTCTTTGTCCGTGCCAATCTTATCTTCCACATCAAATCTTATCTCTTGACATCTCATTTAATTTCAGCCCTTGATTGAATTATCTTATAATTCAATCTTAGCCCTTCATCTTTATCATTTGCCCTAATTTTGACCTAACCCTAGTCCATACTACAACTTTCAATTTTGGCCATTGATTAAGACATCTTATTGACATCCAATCTCAACCATCAATCCAAATCAGACATTTCCTATAAATAAACTCTCTCATAAGCCATTTGGGGGTTGATTCTTCAAGTGTCCTCATGCTGTCAAAATCATTCTTCAGTCTTTCATCCATTTCTATCTATTGTCATTTAGCTATCATCCCCATGTCAATGTTATGCTGCTAAATTGAGCAACCAACATTCCTCCAACAATCAACCTTCAAAATCTTGCATTCTCATGCAAGTGGAGAAGAGCCATGGAGGTCAATCAAGTCTAGTTTGAAAATTGGTTTGCATTTCCTTTGTTTACTTGCATTTTCATTCTAGTTTGTACTTCATGGTGCTTGATAGGGTTTAGTTAATTTTTTGTTTTCAACATTGAATCTAAATTTTTCCCTATTTACATTGGTGAACTTGACATATTTTAACACATTTTGAGAAATCTTGGAGTTGGATTCTTTTGTTGCAGGTTTTGTTTGATTTTTGTTGCAGGTTTGACATCATTGTGGATAAAGCCCTAGTTTCCAAAGATTAGACCATAACTTTCAAACGGCTACGTATTTTTTCACAATTTTTTTTTTTCAGATTGGAGACAACGTCTAGAGCTTCCATTCCAAAAATAAGATTTTTTGGGGCTGGTTTGATTTTTTTATAAGTTTTTTTTCTATCTTTCATAAAAAAATAATTTTGAGAGAAAATTATCAAAATTTTCAGATAGGTTTATATTTCTGGAAATCTCTCTAAATTTTAATAGGGGTTTGTTCTTTATCTTTCAAATTTGGACGCACAATTATTAGTCAAATAACAGATCTTTTAAAATTAGGGTTTCACACATATTTACCTATATCTCACAAACGGTTGCAGATCTGATCATAATTTTTTTTTTCAGATTTGGAATGACATAATACGACTTTAATCAAAAAATCAGAATTTTTGGAGCTGTTTTGTATTTTTTATAATTTTCTTATGATTTTTCATAAAAAATTAATATTGGGCGCAAAATAGGGAATTTTTCTAACTTCTTTACATTTCTAGAAAACTCTCCAAAAAATAATAGCAGTCTCTTCTTTTATTTTGTATTTTTTAGATCAATAATGTCTTCAAATAATCGAATCTAATTCGGCTATGTTAAAAATATGTATTTGAAATTGCAATTTTCTAATGAGTTTATTTTTTTTTCATGGCTGCATTATGATATTATTTCTTTTGATTTTGTAGGTGATCATAAGGAGTTTTAGTGGTAGAAATATTATTCATACACAACAAATTGGAAAGTGAATAATCAGGTGCACATATTTCATCTTCCATTTCTTAATCTTGTTTGTCACACATTTGGATTTGGGCTCTTAACAACGAATTTTGTCTTCAATCACATATCAAAATTGGGTCTAAACTTAACCATTGTCTTCCTACACATTTGAATTGGGGTTAAAAAGAACAAGTGCTTCTATTGTTTGCATACAAACATTTCATTTCTAAGGGAAATTAATCACTGCGAGTGTGAATCAAGTGTGTGTGTCCTCCAAAACACCTCATTTGGTTTGCTTTTGTCATACCCTTTTTAGGAGGCCTGCTTGGAGCACACACCCCTCGAAGGGACGACCTCAATCGAGTGTGAATATAAAGACACACTCATTTGGGAGTTGAAATCTTGTCACTCTAAGCTAAGACCCAAAGAACTTTATACCTTTGGGAAGTGAAGGTGAAGGGTGGGTTACCCCTTTCTCCCGACTTATGGGCAAGATTTTTCTTTCAAAATTCTTCCTTAGTCAACCTTGTGCAATCTAGCTTGAGACCTAATTGGCCATACCCCACTTGACTAGTCATAGGACTTGTTGTTGTGTATTCAAGTGTTTGATTAATCATAGCATTTAATCTTGAAAAAAATAAATTAATCATTGTGTTTGGTGTGGGTGTTTATGCATTTACATGTGAAATCTTGTGTTTGATATTGCCCAAGTCAAACTTCCAATAAATTTTTTCCACATTGTCCAAGTCATCCAATCTTGTCATTCCACATCATATCCTAATCATCATCATCTCTTTAATCTAATCAACATCATTTTACACTATGACAACATTTGAAGACATAGCACTAGAGCTTATTCACATACTTCATGAAGCTCAAACAAGCCAATCACCTTTAAAACAACAAATCATTCAAAGAGTCCATGACATTATCCAAAAATTTCAACTTCATGAAAACCAATCAACTCAACTCCAACACGTCCTAGCTCAAGCCAATCAATTCATTGCCACTTGTCAAATCCAACAACCACAACATCATCCCCTATCCATTTATTATCAACCAGTGCCACCTCAACCTAACGTGCCATCCCCTTCCACCTCATACCAACCTCATCCTTCATCAACCTATCAAACCTCTTCTAATCTCAACCCTTACCCACATCAATCCACCTTTCAACAACCATCATCCTATGCAACCTCTTTATCATTATCACAACAAATCATGCCACAACAAGTCCAAACACCATTCCAACCCCAACACATTCAACCACAATCTTATGTGTCACCTTTATCATCATACCAATTTAACCCATCTACCTATCATGTCAATGACACATCAACCTATCAAGCCACATCACAACAAACACATGTGAACTTAAGTCCACCTTGGCAAAAAAATCAAGAGCCTTTAAGTCTTAATGTCATCTTTGACAAGGGGAACACCAATCTAGTTCATGCACCCTTACCACCATCCAATCAAATGCCTATCCATAAGCCACCATGTTTGATTCCTAATTCATTGGCCTCTTTACCTTCTAACCAATCAAAATCTTCATTACCCCCACCATCATCTAATCCTCCATCAAATCAATGCCCTACATTTAGATATTTAAAACATAAATTGATGGCATTACATAAATCCACCAATCCACCTACAAAGGATGTGACCCAAGGGCTACAAGCAAGGAATCAATTATCACCATGTCATTCAACACACATACTTGAACATACAAAAGAGTCCTCAAATATCATGCCAAGTCCTTCAAGCCAACCATGTCATCCACAAACCCTTGAGCCAATTCAAGAGTCTCCCCCATTAAGTCCAAGTCATTCTCCATCATGTCTCCATATAGAACATGTCGAGCCTATTCAAGAGTCATCCCCTTCCACTTCCATTCAAGCAACCCAAGAGTCATGTCAAGAGCCTAATCCTAAGCATGTTGAAACATCAAGCCCTAGTCCTAAGCAAGATCAAATCACTTCCATCCAACCTATCGATAACGTATATATTTTCTATGATCAAGATATTACCTATGAAGAAGCTATTTATGAGAAAATTGATCCTATACCCATCCATGAGCAAGACATCCAAAATACACCTACCCTTGACAAAGATTTCAATCCCAATTATATCATCCACGACAACCCCATCTTTGACCAAGACCCTACCATTGACCAAGAAGTCCAAAATGATCCACTCCTTGACTGTTATGCCATTCACGATCCCACCCAAACCCCATCAAGATCCACTTTCCTTGATGAGACACTTGCCTCCCAAGCTAGTATAGAAGATCAAACCAATAATGTGGATCTAAATGAACATACTCAAGATCCTTTAAATCCTCCATCATCCACTATCGACCCCATTGCAAGTCCTCCATCATATCCACTTGGTCTTTCCAATAAGGAACTCGTGTCTAGTGTTCCACCTACACCTAGTCCCATTGTCCATTGCATACCCCAAGGACACCAATCTCAAGATGTTGGTACTTCCTCCATGCATCCTAAGTCCACTTTCCACCACAAGCCTTATCATATTCCCAAAACATACATTGCCATTCCATCTCCATTATCCTACAAGTGTCAAAATCATGTGACCATACACCTTCCACCATCAACCTTGCCACCATTAATTCCAACTCCTAATATCCCTCCATCCACTTTGCCACCATTGCTTCCAACACCTAATATTCCAATCATTCATAAATACCCTAAATATCCTAGTCATGACCAACAAATGCAAACATTGTGTAAACATAAAGCTTCCACTCATTCCATCCACCCCATGAGATTCAAAAATAAAAATTTGGATGCCTCTATTTATAAAGTCAAACATTCTAAAGGTCTTAATGCCTTAGAATACAATTTCAAAAAGTTAAAGCCAAGTGCATCCAAAAAGTTATATAAGCCCATACCTCCAAAAGAAAAGTCTAAAAACAAAATGGTTTGGGTACCTAAGCAAAAATAAATCAAGTAAAATGAGGCATCCACATCACAAAAATCTCAACCATCCCCTCCCATCCAAAATGCACATTCCATTCAAAAATATCAAAGTCCTAAAACCCACAAGCCAAATAAAAGTCATAAAAATACTAAGTCTATGTGGGTACCTAAAGCACTTCATCACCCATTTCGTAAGCAAACATCTCCATTGCTTCCTACACCCTGTCCACATCAAAAGCTTCAATGTTTATTACAGTGTGTGCAACCATTGGTCATGATTCCATTCCAACATACCTCTATCTTTCCATCACCCTTCACTCATTATCCTACATATCTCCCCCACCACCTTCCTATGGTCCATGCTTTTGGCTAAGCCTCCCCATTCATCTTTTGCATAAGTCCTGCATAATCCACTATCTTCCCTACATAATCCACATCATAATCCATCATCTACCTAATCCATCTCCCTTTCATGTCATCCCTTACCAACATCTATGAGCATAATGGCATTTGACATAGTCCATGCAATGACATCCATCTCTAGTGGGACTATCACCTTTCATGGAACTAGACACTTCAGTCCCTCTTATCCATATTCCCCTTCTCCTATCCAAAAAGTCAAAAGGTAAAAAAAAAGTCAAAAAAAAAAAGAAAAAGAAAAAAAGTAAAGAGAAATCCATTCGTCCAACGGTGAAAACCTGGTAAACAAGCGCCCTGGATAAGTACCATGATGAAAACCTAGCAAACAGGCGTCTTGTGTAGGTTGATCTTCTATGTCACTTACACTTGGGGGCATAATGTTTTATCTATCCAACCTATCATTTTCATGTCATATCATTTCCATCCTACCTACCATCTTAGCCATCATACCTACCTATCATATTGGGTCCACTTATCCACCCTTCTCCTTTTGATCTTGATGAAGACATAGGGGAAAAATGTTGACACATATTTTTTGGGTATCTCTTGACATACCTTATCCTTTCTAAACCAAGCCTATCATTATCCTATTGTCATAAGCTTTGTCATGAAAAATTCTAAGTCTTGTGCCTAGAATGGGGCATGTCATTCCTATGCGACATAGTCTTTGGAGATCACATCCTTGCTCTCTTATGATGCATACATCCTTTCCATCCATCCATTTATCATGAGCCTTCTATCCCTTATCCTATCACCCACCCTTGCACCTAGACTTGGTTTTCCCCTTGTCATTGGTATCTAGCACAAAGGCTACCCAAATTTTCATCCATTGACACCTCAAAATATTCTCAAAAATCCCAAAAAAAAATTAAAAATGTCAAAAATCCAAAAAAAATCAAAACATGTCAAAAATCCAAAAAAAAAAAATCATAAAATGTCAAAAAAAAAAACAAAAATCAAAATATCCAAAAAAACACAAAAACATCCAAATAATTCTCAAAAATCCCAAAACAAAGTCAACATTTGTCACATCAGTCAAATAAGTCAAACATAGTCATTTTAAACATCAACATTTAAATCATGAACCAATAGACAACATAGTCCAATTAGTCATCCAGTCAAAATCAGTCAAATTGCCAAAACAATGTCAAATCAGTCTTCAAATTATCCCAACCACATCAATTCTTCTATTCAATTCATCGCATCCTCTCATCCATGTCAAATCATCTTCAGTCATTCCAAGCAATAATCCAAATGCAAGTCAATCCTTAATCCATGCCAATCAAGTCGATCAATCTTGCCAAATAATCCAATCACATCCTTTGGTCTTGATCCTAATCTTGTTGTAAACCCAATCAATCAAATTCAATCAGTCAAATAGTTAGTCATCCTTGTGTTGATCTAGGGATATGTCTTTCCCCGCCATGACAACACTATCAGTCATCATCATCAATCAATCAATCAACGGTTTACAGCTTGACAGGGGCAATACCTTGTTTGTTTTTGTATCATTTGTGCATGCTTGCTTGCTTGCTTGTGTGTGTTATCATTTTTATCTTGCATTGGAATCAAGTCTGACTTATTCCAGTTAATATTCATATCTTGTATCTAGACAAGGTTGTATTACATTGGGGTACAAGGCACATCATCACCTTGGTCCTTATACCTTGGTGCATCATGTCTAGTGTTACATCAAACATCATGGTTGCTCACTTTCTTGTAGCATAATGTATCATTCATCTCCTTCATCTACTTCCTATCTTACATCATGCATCTTGTCCCTCCTTATCATTTCATTTCGAGAGCATACCCGTGTTTGTCGAACCCACCTATCCTCTCGAGGGGGCATCATCATCCCACTCTTATTTCATCATCATCCTATCTTTTGTCATCATCCATTTTCCTCTATACATAATTTAGCTTCTTTGAAATGATGTTACTCGACACAAATCTCATTATCTCGAACATCATCTCAAAGAGGGGCAAAATGTAGACACTAAAAATTGTCCTAGGCTTGCGATTTCTAAATTCTCTATCATTTCCCCTTTTGTCTTTGCTAATTAAATAATTTTTAATTATTTAATTATTTTCTAAAGTCATGTCTTCTATTAATTAAATAATTTTAATTATTTAATTAATTCATTCCTACTTTTATTTCTTGCTTGATTAATTAAATAAATTTTATTTAATTGCATCACTAATTAAGTCCTCTTCTTTCTAAAATTAAATAAATTCTTATTTATTTAATTTTTGTCCACTATCCACTATAATTAAATAATTATTCATTAGCCTTTTCTCTCATAAATTAAATAAGTTTTATTTATTTAATTTGTTCCACTCTCTTGAATTTTGAATTAAATCATTATTTAATTCAAAATGATTCCTTTAGTCACATTCCTCTATAATTAAATAATATCTTTATTATTTAATTATTCATTGGCCACCTAAATTAAATAATTTTTATTATTTAATTTCTTCAGCAACCTCTTTGTTTGTGCCAATCTTATCTTCCAAATCAAATCTTATCTCTTGACATCTCATTTAATTTCAGCCCTTGATTGAATTATATAATTCAATCTTAGCCATTCATTTCTTGTCATTGCCCTAATTTTGACCTAACCCTAGTCCATACTACAACTTTCAATTTTGGCCATTGATTTAGACATCTTATTGACATTCAATCTCAACCGTCAATCCAAATCAGACATTTCCCATAAATTAACCCTCTCATAAGCCATTTGGGGGGTTGATTTTTCAAGTATCCTTATGCTGTCAAAATCATTCTTCAATCTTTCATCCATTTCTATCTATTGTCATTCATCTATCATCCCCATGTCAATGTTATGCTACTGAATTGAGCAATCAACATTCCTCCAACAATCAACCTTCAAAATCTTGCTTTCTTATGCAGGTGGAGAAGAGCCATGGAGGTCAATCAAGTCTAGTTTGAAAATTGGTTTGCATTTCCTTTGTTTATTTGCATTTTCATTCTAGTTTGTGCTTCATGGTGCTTGATAGGGTTTAGTTAATTTGTTGTTTTCAACACATTTAAATTTGAATTTTTCCCTATTTACAATAACCAACTGCTACTCAATGTCTTTTATCTTCTTTTCATTTGTAGTTGTAAATTTGGATAGGATTAAGCAGGATTTGTACACATTTCCTCCTTCAGCTATATCACCTTGAGTGTGCTGAATGCAAGTTTCTAACAAATTTTTGTCTCTAGCAATTAGCATGTTTAAGCTGCCAAATCTTTCCTCCTTAAATTCCTTTCTCACTTTAACCAGAGCTGAGATCTCAAAAGATTTGAAATGTGAGTCTACAAAGTTTATCAACCTTTTTAACTCACCAGAGGTGGAGCCTGATGGGTCCAAAGCATGCATAGGTAGTAGTTTCTGTAGAACTCCAGAGGCAAGTTTTAATAGCTCACTATCTTCAATGTGGGATTTCAATATTTTCTCATTTGATTTATCTTGAGCTGATTTGGTGACTTTCAACATTTGAATTGGAGATAAAGTAGATAAATTGATTGAATTCTCATCAAATTCAGAATCTGATTCTATGTTATGCTCCAATAAGGATTCATTTGCTTTATTTGAGCTGATTTCTGGCTACTTACCCTTGTCAGATTCAGACTGAACTTCCGAAATGGCTTTTGGAGTTTCCTTTCCTTCAACAGGCACTTCTCTAGCTTCAACAATCTCCTCAACTTTTTCCTTAGTTGTTGCAAGAGTCTAAACATTTTCAATATTGGGAGGAGTCAGAGTATCCTCAGATACCATAGAATTAGATACATTTATGTCTTCCACATTCTCATTTTCTTCTCCTAACACCTCTACTTCCTCATCTTCATTCCCTTCCTTCACTACTTCATTTGCATTTCCTTCTTCTGATTTATTTACTTCCACATTTATTTCTTCATGATCTTCAGTCTATTCAGTATTGACAATGTAGTGGGCACACTGGCTTGCCAATCCGGTGAGATTGGCAATGTAGTGACCTATTTGAAAAAGTGGGCCCAAGAAATGGGGTCTCTCGGTGATGTAAATCATTGGGAGACCACATTTCTTAGACCCATTTTTTCAAACAGGCCAAGTTAGGTTGTCAATTTCAT
Source organism: Sequoia sempervirens (assembly GCA_007258455.2). NCBI lineage: Eukaryota > Viridiplantae > Streptophyta > Pinopsida > Cupressales > Cupressaceae > Sequoia > Sequoia sempervirens. Next base: position 5,483,492 of record VDFB02000011.1, read on the forward strand.
CAAATTGGCAAGCTAGTGGGCACATTGGCTTGCCAATTTGGTGAAATTGGCAATGTAGTGGCTTGTTTGAAAAAATGGGTCCAAGAAATGGGGTTACATCACCGGGAGACCCCATTTCTTGGACCCATTTTTTCAAATAGGCCAAGTTAGGTTGCCAATTTGATGAAATTGGCAATGTAGTGAATCACCAGGAGACCCCATTTCTTTGACCCATTTTTTCAAATAGGCCAAGGGAGGTTGCCAATTTCACCGAATTGGAAATGTAGTGGCCTGTTTGAAAAAGTGGGTCCAAGAAATGGGGTCTCTTGTTGATGTAAATCACTAGGAGACCCCATTTCTCGTATCCATTTTTTCAAATAGGCTGAGTTAGGTTGCCAATTTCACCGAATTGGCAAGCTAGTGGGCCCACTGGCTTGCCAATTCAGCGAAATTAGCAATGTAGTGGCATGTTTGAAAAAATGGGTCCAAGAAATGGGGGCCATGTCTATCTCTCTCTCTCCCTCTCTCTCAAATATCTCCCTCCCACCCCCTCTCCCTCTCTCAAGTATTTCCCTCCCACCCTAACTAGAGAATACTCTCTCTCTCATATCTCTCCCTCACACCCCCTCACCCTCTCTCAAGTCTCTCTCTCTCTCTCTCTCTCTCTCTCTCTCTCTCTCCTAAGCCTAATCCCTATGCCTATAAACTTAACCTTAGCCTACCCCCTATCCTAAACCTAAACCTAATCCCTATACCTTCTCCCAAGCCTTCACCCTATACTCTAAACCCTAATTATCCCTGAACCCTAAATTACCCCTAAACCCAATACCCTTAACCTTATACCTAATATCCTAAACCCTAATCCCTATACCCTATACACTTACCCTACACCCCCTATACCTTAAACCCTAAACCCTACACCTTCAGCCCATCCTTATACCCTATACCCTCAACCTTATAACCTAAGCCTTGAACATCATCCCTCAACCCTATACTTAAACCCTAAACCCTACATTCAAACTTTTACACTAAACCCTAAACCCTAACATCAATCCTAAACCTAATACCCTCAACCCTATACCCAATATCCTAAACCCTAATCCCTATACCCTACACACTTAGCCCTATACCCTCAACCTTGAACACTATCCTCAACCATCAATCCTATACCTTGCACCCTAAAACCTACACCTCAACCCTCATAGGGGAGAGAGAAAGAGGGGGAGGGAGGGATTGGGGAGAGAGAGAGAGAGAGAGAGAGAGAGAGAGAGAGAGAGAGCTTGGGGGGAAAGTGGAGATAAAGATAATTAGATAGGGAAGGAGAGGTAGAGAGACATGAGAGATAAAGAGTAGATAAGGAAGGACACATGGAGGGAGAGGTATGGAGGGAGAGAGAGGAAGGTGAGAGAGAGGTGAGATAGAGAGCAATAAAGAGAGTGTGGTAGGGAGTTATAGAGGGATAGGCAGGTAGAGAGGGATAAGTGAGATAGAGAGAAGTAGAGAGAGATAGAGATAGAGGGAAGGAGGGAGGGTGGGAAAGAGAGGGGAGGAAGGGAGAGGTAAAGAGGGATAGGTGAGATAAAGATAAGTAGAGAGAGAATGGTGAGATATAAAGGAGAGAGTTACAAAGAGGGAAATAGAGAATGGTGAGATAGAGAGGAGAGAGTGAGAGATAAAGAGGGTGAGGGAGGAGTGAGAGAGATACATCTAGTGAGTGAGAGAGAGAGAGACATAGGGTAAAGATAATTAGAGAGGGAAGGAGAGGTAGAGAGAGAGTAGAGATAGAATAAGGGAGGGAGGGAGAGAAGCAATATAGAGGTGTAGAGAGAGTGGAGGGAGTGATGGATGGAGAGATAGGTAGAGAGGGATTAGGGAGATAGATAATAGAGAGGGAAGGAGAGGGAGAGGTATGGAGGGAGAGAGAGGGAGGTGAGAGTGAGGTGAGATAGAGAGCAATAGAGAGTGTGGTAGGGAGTGATGGAGGGATATGTAGGTAGATAGGGATAGGTGAGATAAAGAGAAGTAGATAGAGATAGAGATAGAGGGAAGGAGGGAGGGTGGGTGAGAGAGGGGAAGAAGGGAGAGGTAAAGAAGGACAGGTGAGATAAAAATAAGTAGAGAGAGAATGGTGACATATAGAGAAGGAGAGTTACAAAGAGGGAAAGAGAGAATGGTGAGATGGAGGAGAGAGTGAGAGAGAAAGAGGGTGAGGGAGGAGTGAGAGAGAGCGAGAGAGAGGTAAAGGGAGGGAGAGGAGAGGTAGAGAGTAGATAGGGGAAAAGGTAGGGATGGAGACATCTAGTGAGAGAGAGAGGGCTAGGGGAGATAAAGATAATTAGAGAGGGAAGGAGAGGTAGAGAGAGAGAAGTAGAGAGAGAGAATTAGAGAGGGAATGAGGGAGGGAGAGAAGCGAGATAGAGAGGTGTAGAGAGAGTGTTAGGGAGTGGTGGATGGAGAGGTAGGTAGAGATAGATTAGGAAGATAGAGAGTAGAGAGGGAAGGAGAGGGAGAGGTATGGATGGATAGAGTGAGAGGTGAGATAGAGAGTAATAGAGAGAGTGGTAGGTTATGATGGATGGAGAGCTAGGTAGAGAGGGAGATGGGAGATATAGATAAGTAGAGAGGGAGGGAGAGAGGGAGGGAGATGTAGTGAGGGAGAGAGAGGTGAGATAGAGAGAAACATAGAGTGGTGGAAGGAGAGGTAGGTAGAGAGAGGGAGAGAGGAGATAAAGATAAGTATAGAGGGAAGGAGAGGTAGAGAGAGATGAGAGATAAAGAGAAGTGGAGAGGGAATGAGGGAGGAAGGGAGAGGTAGGGAGGGAGAGAAAGGTGAGATAGAGAGGTAGAGAGAGAGTGGTAAGTGTGTGATGGACACAAAGGCAGGTAGAGAGAGGGATTGGGAGATAGAGAGTAGATAGGGAAGAAGAGAGGGGAGAGAGGGTGGGAGGTGAGAGAGAGGTGAGTGCAGAGAGAAATAGAGAGTGGTAGGGAGTGAGGAGTGGGAGAGGTAGTATGTGATAGATAGAGAGAGAGAGAGAGAGAGAGAGAGAGAGAGAGAGAGAGAGAGAGAGAGAGAGAGAGATAAAGGGATGGAGATAGTGAGAGAGAGGTCTAAAGTGTAAGGGATAAAAAATGAGTGAGATAGAGAGAGAAATAATACAACTTACTGATTACTGAAATTTGACCTCCTGATTATTAAAATTTGACTAAGTCAGAAATTTGTGAGATCTTCCAAAAACTATAATTTTCATTGTAACTCCTACAGATCTGAAACCACTCTCAAACATCCTAAAACTATATACATGAAATATAACTTAAAGTATAAGAAAGTAAACATCCATATGTAAATGTCGACTTATACTTAACTTTTATTTCATGTATATAGTTTCCCTCAAAGATAACGAGAAGAAAGAAAAAAAAGAGAAGAAAAATAAATTCAATGTAGATCAAAACGCGAGCACGTTATAATGCACTCCCGCTTTGTCAATGCATTCACAAAATGCAAAAGCCATGTCAAAACTAAGATATAACACGAGCAGGTTTATCTTTCTTTGGGAATCCCTAAGCCTTAGGCTTGGTATTTTCCTTGGAATACCAACCCAAAGGATTGGAGGGCCTTCCCAACGACTAGAGACGTGTTTTTGCAAATTCTACAATATTTCACATAATCGGGTTCATGCTCACCGTCAAGATTGCATGCATTTCAATGTTGAACAAATTGAACACCTGGGTAATGTTAGGTTCTCTCTTAGCTATCCAACGATGTAATTTTTTTCACTTTTTGACAGTGTTAAGCCTTTCATCTATAATTTCTTTTGTTTGTGTTTCTCTTTTTTGGAAAAAAGTAGTGTTTGGTGTTTTTTTCTTTATAAATTATCCTTTCATCAAAATTTCAAATAAATTACATTTTTAGAAACTAGACTCCATTCTATAAATTAAAAAAAAAATCAATTAGTTTCCAAAATTTGTAGGGGTAGCACGATCAAAATTTCTATTTTTCAAGAAGTTGTCCACTTCGAAAATTAGTAAAAAATAAAATATTCATTAAAAAATTATCAAAAAAATTGTGCATCAACTACATACTGTTAGCTAATTTCTCACTAGAGCGATTTTAAAAATACTAAAAAAAAATTCACCATTCTAGGGGCATACAAAAGTTGCTATGTTATGTTTTTCTAACAAAAACAACACCAATTTCTGTACATCCCTATTTTGAACTCCTTAATCTCAACCATTTTCAAAATAAATTAGTAGTTTAGAAAGTAGATTCAAAGTACTTTGATCCTTGTTTGTGTTAAATCTCAAAATTTTGAGTGTAACTATCCTCAATTTCATGTCCAAGGTAAGTATTTCCTGATTTCAAAAAAAAAGTGGCCACTTAACCCCCCTTTTTGGCCCCCCATCTTTTTGCACTTACCCATAATTGCTTTCAATTTGCACAAGTTATAGTAGGCTCAAGGCCTAGATTTTGAACCTTTTTCTGATACATGTAACAACCATATTGTTGTACCCAAACTTTGACTATTTTTTATATTAATTAACTAAATTTATTAGTATTCATTCATTTGTAAACTAGGTACTTCTATCTATATTGAGTAGGTATTTGTCCATTAGAAAAAATCTATCCATACAAGATAAGAACATTTCCATATAGGTCATGTATTCCTCTATCTATTCATAATAGGAATCTATCCATATTCTCGATATACATCTATCCATATCAAATAGATGTATTACTCTAGCTAGAGTCTTAGACTCATTGGGGCCAACCAAGTCCTAAGTCACTCATGTTGAACACTACACTTTTCCATTGGAAGTGCATTGAGATTGCCTTCTTTTAAGAGTATATTTATAAAGTAACATGTTTGAGTCTCACCTCGAAATTCGGCCTAAATCCTTCAAGAGTCAAGCAATCCATCTAGGATTATTTTGAGTTTAGAATGACTTATTTTCTCTCATTTATCTTAGTTATTTCATCCTTATATTTTATTGAGTGATTCACTTTAGTGAATAATTTAATTAAATGTTTAAGTTGATAAATCCATTACTTTGGATAATCCCTGGCCTCGTACTTGAAAAATTGCATATTGAGAACCTCATTCTTTCATTAGATTACCTACATACCTACTTCCAAACAAGATCAATGTATAATATATATGTAGTCCTGTTTTGTAAACTATGTTTGATGTGAATTGTTAGTGTGGGTATGTGGCTCTTTTTACGGTCCTCCTTTCAATTGCTACCCACTAAGGGAAACATTTAATTCAAAAGTATTTAATCACATTGATCAATACTTGTTTACTAACTCATTTTATTGCCCAATCCTAATAGAATAAAACTCTCTTTAAACTATATATAATAACATTTCTATTTCTCATGAAGCTATAAGATGATAATTTTGTTTCCCTTTTGAAATTATAAGACAATAGTTGTACTTTCCATAAAAACTATATGAATGTAATCTACCTTGCTATGAATTTATATGATTGTGATGGTTTTCTTAGTATGATCTAACATTAGTGTATTCTTTTTTAATCTTTCTTAGTTTTCTATGAGTAAGATTATCGGTTGCTTAGATTTAAATTAACATGATGTCACTCATTACTCCCTAACAATTTATAAGGACAATGCCACATACACCATTGTTTTAACTATATTAGGCTATGTAAATGTAGTAGTTGAAGCACAATGATATTACCCATAAATCTGAACTAAAAACACTATTATTATTGAATGCTGTGAAGTTTTAGTTTTCACATCTTGATTGAATTGTTTAAATTAAACTAATAAAATAAAATATTTTAAGTAAATACTAAATGGAATTGTATATCAAATTAAATAAAAAATAATTAAATGCTATCTTAAAGATAATTTATTGAAAATAAACAAATTAAATAATATATTTTTTATTCCCTCAAATAATTTTAATTGACAACTATTGCATATCAGAATAAAATTATACTAAATTGCATTAAGTTAAGTAAAAATAAATGTTAAAAAATTACATATTAAATAAAGATTATGAGTACTACTAATTGATTTGTATAGTTTAAGGAAAAAAACTAATAAATTTTAAAATGATAAAAAGGGAGTCGCTGACATTTATTTGTAGTAATGAGTTAAAAGTAAAAAAGGTTAAAATCAAATAACTCTAAAGTTGAGTTATTTTTGTAAACAAATTTTGATGGAAAAGAGATGGTAAGGGGTTTAAAATTTTGAGTTTTCTATCTCTAGTCAATATTAATAAAATTGGATATTTTGCACTGCATGAAGCGCTCTACTCCCGAAATTGTAAAATCTATCCTCTCCTTTGACACTAGTGACTATGTTGCAATCACCCCTGGTGTAAGGATCCCAAAATATGCATTCCAATCAGATGATTGTAACCCTATGCAATTTCTCTTTCACATTTACTAGGTCGATCCCCCTCCTCCATTCAACATTCACTTTTTAAATTTTAATTTTCCTTGCCTCTTCATTTCCTGCAATCTGCCCTTTCATTTTCAACTCTCATTTTTTTATCACCAATCAACCCCTCAAAGTTGGCATAAAATAAACCAATTCCTTTTGTTGCTATTGATCAACAATTTTAATTTAACATTGTTAACTTTATAATTGAGCTAGAGGAAGAAATTGTGTTGGAAAAAAATATAATAATCCATGGGCAACAATTTAATAAATGAAATCAAACCCATCAAATGTTACAATGCCTCTTCAGAATTAAAATCAATATATGACATTTTGACAATCAATGTCAACAATGTTAAATTATCTCCATTAACGACCATTGAGACCAAATTGCACTCAAAAGATGAAAATCAAAATCAAACCATACTGATATATTTTTTTGTATGATGTTGATTGTGCACTTACTCGAATGCTCCTGCATCACTTTTTAAGGGTCTCTCAATTGAGATCTACCTAAAATTTGGCAACAAAAATTGGAGGCAACCAGTGGACTACAAAAGAATTGCTTTCAAGTGCAGAAACTAATTCTCATAAGAACATTCTACTAATCAGTATCCAAAAATAAAAGTCCAAGAAAAAGAAAATTAGACCTTGTATGGAACACCCACTTGAGGGATTGGTGTTGAACCACATCATTATGTTATTCCACCTGATTCTAGAGGGAGATTAGTCCTTCACTGGATCCACCTCTAGTCAATTCAAATTCAAATTCCTCCTCTCTCGTCAAATTATAAGATAAAATTTTGAGGGCATCACAACATTTTTCTAATAAAAAAGATATTTTAAAATCTCTTGGCTCATTGGATATTTTTACTAGGGGTGATCTAATCAATAAATCAGATATTGGTCTTTCTACAGACTCCTTAACATTATAGGAGAAATTCCCACAAAGTCTACAAACTCTAGATCTCTCTAGTGGTAGATGTTGCTCTGAAAGATATAGGTTTTTTTGAGTGTCAAGGAATAAATTATCTTGCTTCCTCTCCTCAATCTAACCAAGAATGGATGGAGATGAAGAGGAAGAAATTATCCCTTACAAAATTGAGACATCAAATGATTTTAAGATCATCAAGGAAAGAGGAAAATCTAGAAGGGAAGCATAATTCTATAGCAACCCCAATAAAGGGTGTTGTGTAAGAAGTTGTAATTCTGTAACAATCATTTTAGATATTTGAGGAGAATGACTATCATCATACCTCCCTGTTTCTAGGGCATGCACATTATATTTTACTTAATTTTATTGGGCACGACTCCTTAAGCCTAGCTTATCCATAAAAAAAATACAATTGTTTTAATAATCTAATACTTAAGTTTTAAATTCCCTTTTATTATTTTATTTGTCACTTCATTGTAGCTATTGTGATTTAAGATCTAAGAGTAAGTGCAAAAAGATGGGGGGCCAAAAAGGGGTCTTAAGTGACCACTTTTTTTTTCTTCTAAAATTAGGAAAAAATGACCTTGGATGTGAAATTGAGGATAGTTACACTCAAAAATTTTAGATGCAACGAAAAACAAGGATCGTAGTGCGCTAAGTCTACTTTCTAAACTACTACTTTTTTTTTTGAAAATGGTAGAGATTAAGGGGTTCAAAAGAGGGAGCCATAGAAATTGGTGTTGTTTTTGTCAAAAAAACATAATATATCGAATTTTGTGGCTCCTTCAAAAGGTTAACTTTTTTTTGGTATTTTTAAAATTGCTTTGGTGAGAAATTAGCTAACAACATGTAGTTTATGCCCAATTTTTCTAATAATTTTTTAATGGATATTTGTCTTTTTACTAATTTTCAAAGTGGACACCTCTTGATAAATAGAATTTTAGTCTTGCTACCCCTATAAATTTTGAAAACTAATTGAAAATCATTTTTTTTAATATGTGTAGAATGGAGTCTAGTTTCTAAAAATGTAATTTATTTGAAATTTCAATGAACAATTAATTTTTATAATGAAAAAAATACCAAACAGTGGTTTTTGCGTAAAAAAAAACACACAAACAAAATAAATTAAAGATGAAAGGCTTAACATTGTTAAAATGTGAAAAAAATTACATTGTTAAATAGCTAAGAAAGAGCCTAACAATACCCAAGTTTTTGATTTGTTTGACCTTGAAACACGTGCAAACCTGATGGTTAGCATGAACGCAATTATGTGAAATCTTGTAGAATATGCAAAAACACATTTTTGGACATTGGGAAGGCACTCCAAAGTAAATACACTTATCTAAGGCTTGGAGATTCCCAAAGCAAGAAATAATGTGAACGTGTTATAACGCACTTATGTTATTTCATGGTTTTGACATATTTTTTTGCATTTGTGCTCAAGATTTGCTCAAGCAAGACATAATGCGGGTGCATTTTAATGTTCTTGTGTTATGTCTTGCTTTGTGTTAAATGCTAGTCTATTAAATGTATGTATATATATACACATTTGTATGTATGTATGTATTTATGCATGCTTGTATGACATGTATGCATGCTTGTATGCATGTATGGACGCCTGTATGCATGTATGCTTGTATGTATGTATGTATGTATCAGTGTATGCATATATATGCATGTATGTATGTATGAATGTATTTAAGATTGTATGTACATATGCATGTATGCTTGTATGTATGTAAGTATGTATGCCTATTTGTCTGTATGTATGTCTGCTTATATGTATGCATGTATTTAGAGGGAGGGGAGATTTTAAGAGAGAGATTTTTCTAGGTAGGGTGGGAAGGAGAGAGGGAGGGAGAGACTTGAGAGAGGGAAAGGTGGTGGGAGGGAGAGACCTAAGAGAGAGGGAGTGGGAGAGAAGGGGTTTGAGGAGAGGGGACCTATGTAGGCAGGGTGGGAGGGACAGAGGGAGAGAGGGAGGTAGAGAGAGAGAGGGTGTGAGAGAGAGAACTGAGAGATATGGAGAGAGAGAGAGAGAGTGGGATGGAGAGACTTGAGAGAGGTAGAGAGAGAGAGAGGTATGTGGTAGGGTGCCATAGGGAGAGACTTGAGGAGAGGGGACAGAGGGGGCTGGAGAGAGGACTTATCTAGGTAGGGGAGAGAGAGAGAGAGAGAGAGAGAGAGAGAGAGAGAGAGAGAGAGAGAGAGAGAGAGAGAGAGAGAGAGAGAGAGAGAGAGAGAGAGAGAGAGAGAGAGAGAGAGAGAGAGAGAGAGAGAGGAGAGAGAGAGAGAGAGAGAGAGAGAGAGAGAGAGAGAGAGAGAGAGAGAGAGAGAGAGAGAGAGAGAGAGAGGGAGAGACCTAAAGAGAGAGAGAGAGAGTTATCTACGTAGGGTGTTAGAGGGAGAGACCTGAGAGAGAGGCGGGTGGGAGGGAGAGACCTGAGAGATGGAGATAGAGGGATTGCGAGAGATAGGGAGTGGGAGAGAGAGGGAGTGGCACTTGGAATTTTTTTTTTTGAGGCTATAGGATCATGTAGGGACCCTCTACAATAACCTATCTTAGTTTTGATAGCTCCAAATCATTTTCCCATGGTGAACAGATTTTAGTTGATGGAAAACGGGTCAATTACATGTAGTGACAAGTTGGAAAGTGGTGTAACTTTCATTCTACTCATCATACGACCAAACCGACTATTCCAAAACATCTGTATGGGCGGTTTTAGGCTATGCAAGGTCCTCTTTCACACCCAAATATGCCAAAACAATCTAAGACACATTCTACCAACAAAGTCTCTTAAGAGACCAATGTGCAAAAGGGCAGTAAATTTCGATGAGCGATTACTCAGAAATCATGGCACTTGGAAACATTTTTTCTGAGGCTATGGGATCATGTAGGGCCCCTCTACAACAATCTCTCTCAGTTTTTGATAGCTCCAAGTCATTTTCCCATGGTGAACATATTTCAATTGATGGAAAATAGGTCAGTTGCATGTAGTGACAAGTTGGAAAGTGGTGTAACTTTTGTTTTGTTCATCATACAACCGAACTAACTATTCCAACACATATGTATGGGTGGGTTTCTGCTAATCAAGGTCCTCTTTTGTACCCAAACATGCTGAAATAGTCTGAGCTACATTCTACCGATGAAGTCTCTTAAGAGACCAAAGTGGAAAAGGGCATAAAACTTCGACGAGTGATTACTCAAAAATCATGGCACTTGGAAACATTACGTCCAAGGCTATAGAATCACATAGGGCCCCTCTACAACAACCTCTCTCAGTTTTTGATAGCTCCAAGTCATTTGCTCTTGGTGAACATATTCTAGTTGATAGAAAACATGTCAGTTGCATGTAGTGTAAAGTTGCAAGGTAGGCTACTTTTTGTTTTGTTCTTCGTGGGGCAAAATAGTTAGCACCAACACATCTAGGTGGGTACATATATGCTAGGAATGGTCGCCACGCTTTGTTATAAAAGGTTCGTAGTCTTTCCTATTCAAAGCGTCACAACTTTTTTCCTTTGAAAATCACAACCAAATTCATATCATCACTATTCGTGAGAACCTAAATTGATTTATTTGCAAATTTTCAGATATGCTTGGGGAAAAGGTAATTATTGAACATTTAGTTGGTTCTATTTCTATCATGCACTTCTCTTGAAGTTGTTTATTAACTATTGTAAGAATGCAATTTTAACTTTCGAAGTTGCATTCTTCTAATTATTGGGTTCAAATTCATGTTTAGAAATAGGATGAATATCTATGAATTTTGATGTTGGGAAGGTTGATTCATGGTCTCTTAATGTCCAATAATCCAATGCCCTTATGATCTTTAATAAGACTTGCATGCCTTGAGTTTTTGTTTGTGAGACTTAGTTGTATAGACATGTAAAAATGACCTAACACTTATCACACATCCTAAATGAAATTTTCTTATCATCAACATCATTATCACCTAATATCATTGCATTTTACACCAATTGCATCAAAAACCCTAATTTCTTCTATTAATTGAATAATAATACATTATTTAATTCACTTTTTCATCATTCTTGACAAATTAAATAAATTTTGATTTATTTAATAAAGTCCTTATCTAGCTTTATTCTTACCAATTAATTAAATAAAATCAATTATTTAATTATGTCACTAATTTACTCTATTCCCCTAAATCAATTAAATTATTAAAACATAATTGTTTAATTAAATCACTTTCCCATAAACTTGAATAATTGAATAAATTATTCAAAAACATCATCCAAAAGGTCAAAATCAAATAAATACAACTTTGTTTGTGAAATTCAAACTTGATTTGCACATTCAACTCAAAAGAATTAATTAATTAAATCAATTAATTAATTATCCTCACCTACATTCATGATTGAACAAATTACGATACCTTGATTTCTCACTTTGATTGGCTGATTGATTCATCTATTTCTGACTGATTCATCTATTCTTCAATCCCACAGATTATTCAATCTATTTCTTCAATCCCTTTGAACACTCAAATTGATTTCTTCAATCACACTCATTGCGTAATCAAAATGCACTGATTATTCCCATCTAAATCCTCTCAATGGTTTTCAACCGTTGAGCAAGATATTCTACTACATGATCTTGAGTGTTCATTTCGAAACACAAATTCTATATAACAATCATCTTCTTCCACAAACACGATTGGAAAATCAACATACTTTGCACAACGAAGTAATGCCAAAATCACAATTGATCTTTTGAAAAACTTTACACACATATCTGATCAATGACATTGCACAACTTTGAAGCTTTTGCTATGCACAAATGGAGGCTTAACATTGATACAATGAACAATCCAACATCTTTGCGAAAACACTTCGAAATGGGACGGTAATGCTACATTTTATGAATAATTCATGTTATGTTTTCTCCTTTGATTGCATAGTTTGATTTTGTTCTTCGTAGTTTCATTTTGTGAGTAATGGGTATGAATGTTAGCTTTTGTTTGGATTAGATTAGTTTCAATTCAAGCATTGTTTTTTATCTCTTAACGTCACATCAATTTTTCCCTTACACATTCTGGCATGCCCGGTGGGACTTGGGTCCTTAATATTAAATTTTTATGAGTTTAATTGGGCAATTGCAGGTTTCAAAATGCGGCCACCCTTTCCAGAAACACATTTGAAAAATTTTCACATTAAAGCTATAGAAAAAAAATTCACGTTTTTTTTGTAGTTGACATTTTTTTGGCCGCAATTGCACTAAAACTGGTTGTTTTTAACATTTGGACTGCTTTTGACATAAACAAGTCTGCAGTTGCATTTTTGGGCCACTTTTGACTTTTCTAACCGCATTTGCAAAAATGGCAGGGACACTTTTGATTTAAATTTTTGATTTTTCTCTGTTATTTTTTTATCCAAAAGTTGCAAGTGATTTTTTGATTTCTAATGCTAACGGTTGCTTGGTTTGAATGTTTGAAAGGTGCTAACATTGTTTATGTAGGATTTGTAGAAGCATGGCATGTGTTTATCTAAGAACAAAAATTAACATGTTTATTGCAGAGAAGGCGAATAGTCGAAGCTTTTAATTTTTTAGAAGCTTCTTAGATTAGAAAACTTTCAATTTGGTGCATAAAATGAACCCCACAACTTGCATGTTTTCAATTTGGTGCTCTAAAAAGAACATTTCAGAAGTTTTCATAGTTTAAGAAATTTTTGATTCGGTGCATAAAATTAATCCCACAACTTGCACATTTTCAATTTGGTGCTCTAAAAAGAACGTTCAAAAAGCTTTGTAGATTAGGATAAGATTTCAATTTGGTGCTCTAAAATGAACGTTCAAATTTTTTCTAGTATAGAACAAGAATTTAAATTGGTGCTCTAAGAAGAATTTCCAAAGCTTTCTAGATCAAAACAAACACCTCTTTTTGGTGCTCTAAAAAAAATGCTTATCTTTTTTACCAACACTTTTAATATGTTGACGAAACACACAATTTCATTTTGTTGACCAAATTAAGACAAGGCTTTAGAAACACTCCAATTGGTGATTAAAATTGGACAAATGCTTTTTGATCTTGCATAGTGCTATCTTTTTATTTGAAATCCAGAATACTTCACTTTGGTGTACATAAAAAGTACAAATTGCTATCTTGTACACACTTTATTTCATTTTTTGGATAGCGCTACTCAAGGGGCTTTAAAAGAACATTGCAATGAAGTATATACTATGTCTTCCATGCATGGAAAATTGAAGTGTCTATCCTCTCCCCTCACATATTTTTGGCGATCTTGGGTGACAAAAAGCATTTTTGAATTTTTCACATTATATTTCAAATTTACCTTAATGAGGGGGCTTGCTATGAGACACATATCATGCTAGAGAACTTATAAGCAAGGTCTCAAATCACGTTTATTAGCAGGCTATATCAAAAGTTGCAAAATCGTAAGTAGCTTCAATTTGGGATGACAACAGACTGCACCTAATCCCATGCCTTAAGTGGAATGAGAATGGTTAAAAAGCCTTAAGTGGCCAGTAGGTGAGTGTCAATTGTCTATGTTCATAGCTTATGACTAAGAACTAATGTTGTAGAAGCCACCCCTTTTTAGCCAAAAACATTCTTTGAAGTGGTGCATCGAAACTTTGATTCTGAGAAGTTACTTACCAAGTCTGACTCATGGTTGAGCTTAAAACACTCTCCATTTGTTGCATGTAAAATCATCCCTTCAGGGCATGAGGTAAGCCCACTTGAAGTAAAGTGTTTATCCCTAGGGTATAAATTGTCTTCACAAAATTACCAAATCTATTCGATTACTTTGAAACATCAAACATTGTCCTTGAAATAAAATGAACACATCAAAATAAGCATTTAACATGGATTATCAAACTTCAAACCCTTTTGACTTAGTGTGAATCCGTTGAAAAGAGCCCTATATTTGCACTCCTTAAGGATATATTAAAACAATATCCCTAGAGGTTTCCAGATATTTAGGCTCACATTTCAAGTTGCATTAAGAATGAAGTTAACATTGGAAACTATGACTTTAGCATTTCAACTTCCATGAACTTTGAGCTTTTTTGGAAGGAAACGTGTTTAAAAGTTGTAGGCATTTAGGGTCATATAGTTTTGATTGTTTTGTTGCATGATATCACTTGCCAAATATCAAATCAGATCAAATGAAGTCATTCAAAAGTACAAAATTATCCAAGATGTTTCCAAGCATAGAAATTGGAAAAAAAATCTACACAAAATACCGATATTGTTGATGTTTTTTCCACACTTGACCAAAGACTGGCCACAATTGACAAAATCTATCACTTTTGTTCTCTGTCTTATGATAGTTATTGATGAAAACCTATTGATTTAACAAATTATGTGCACCTGATCTAAATATTTCCATAGTTGACCTTTTTTGTGCCGCACTTGAAAAAATTTTCCAAACGCAATTGACAAAAATTAGGCCACTTTTGCTCAAGAAGGTCACTTTTTCTTGTATGATTCACTAGTTAGAATCATTACAAACAGAGGCCACTTTTGAGAAAACTGGTCATAGTTTCCTTTTTGTTTCTGTTGCACTCGACCATAATCTAGCTACATTTGATAGAAATTGCTTCTATTGCTCTAAGACTACCAGTTCTGCTCTATTTTTTCGGTAAAAATTAGAAAACCAATCCAAAACTGGTTACAGATTCTATGAAGAATGAAATAGCTATACTCCCAAAATAAGTCATAATTCACATCAGTCCATCATCCATTTCCAAAATCAAACACCTCATCCTACTTTTAGGATTCAAAATAAATAAAAAAACTTGGATCATTCCCTCACTCAAACTTCTAAGATATCAACATTTTCTTGAACCTCAAGGCTAGTTCAAGTAGATTCTTCGCAACACATCCTCTAGAAAAATGAAGTGAAATATCGATCCAAGTTTTCAACATTTTGAGTCCCAAAAATAACATCATCTCCAAAGCATCCAAACATCACTCATACTCTTGTCCTAGGGTCTTGAACATCAAAAAATCCCAAACCAACAACCATAACATCCACAAAACATGTCAATCTATTACCCCAATCCATTTCCACTCTATACACCCATGGAGACATCATATGCCGCAAATGTCAATGATATATCAACTATGAATTCCCCTAATAAAGGTTTTGGATCATCTTGTCACATGGAAGAAGTTTAATCAAGGTTGATATAGATATCTGAGTTAGATTATGAAGTGTCAGAGGTTGAAGTTGATTAATATGCAAACATTCTTTTGGAAAGCCCTAAGAATCTTAATATAGAAGGTACCTCTGGCAGCGCAACTAGAATAGGGAAGAAAAGGAAGAGTGTTGTTAAGCAAGAAGTTGCAAAAGGAAGTGAGTTTTAGAGAGCTCAACATGAGCATGAAAGAATAAAAATTCAAAGAGCTTTGAAAAACTTGCAGAAGGTTATTCCTGGTGCTAATTTTGATTCATCTATTTTTTTGAGGAGAATCTCAGAGGCATGATTGATTCTTTGAAGGTCTACATCTTTGGACTTGAAGTGCATGATGGAATCAAGTCCGATGAAGGAAATTTGGAAGATATCAAGGAAAAAAGTGCAAATGTACATAGTTGAGTGATGAAGGAATTGGATAGTGCACAAGTTTGTGAAGAAGAGGCACAAGAACTACTTTCTTTTTTCCTAGATTGGTCTAGCAGTACACTAAACATAAGAAATGAGATAAGGATGAGTGAATCTCGGATGAGCACTCAGGAAGATACATACAAGTTAGTAGAAGATAGATATAATCAGAGGTGGTCCTACATTGCGCAACTTTAGGTCAAATTCTTTTCTCTGCAAGATCAAAGAACATAAGTTATCAAGAAGTTTGTGGCACTCAGAGACATGATTAAACTTAGGCACATTCCTATTTCTAGTACTCTTGACTATATTGGTGAATTATCAGAGATTAATCTTAATCCCAATACTTTAGTAGATCATATTGAGTCCTTAACTAAGCTCAAGCTATTATACAAGACTCTTATAAGTTCAAAAAGTTCATGGGAAGAAGACAAAGCATCTTGGAAGGTCCTCCTGGAGAGTCTCAAAGGTTC
The DNA here is from genome assembly GCA_007258455.2 of Sequoia sempervirens. Lineage (NCBI taxonomy): Eukaryota > Viridiplantae > Streptophyta > Pinopsida > Cupressales > Cupressaceae > Sequoia > Sequoia sempervirens. The sequence continues at coordinate 5,499,876 of VDFB02000011.1, forward strand.
TTCAAGTTATTTCAATTTTATGTTCATATTCTTTTGGTTACATTTTGATACATATATACATATATACATAATCCCATCCTTTTCCATTGATGTAATGAAAGGGGAAGAGATAGAGAGATAGAGGTTAATAGAGGAAAAACATTTTTGAGAAGAACAATTTTGATAGGGGGTATTTAGTTGCAGTATATTGAAAAATGTTTTTGACATGCATGTTGCCATCAATGACAAAGGGGGATATTGTTGGGACTATGGAGCCTTGCAACATGAGCATGAAGTGTGGATGATTTTTGTTGGTTGTTCCTATGTTTTCATTGATGTCAACATGGTGACAACTATATGGGAAGTCAACTTGGTTTACTGGAAGTTGTTCTCTACCGATAATACTCTTTTGTGGTGAGCCAATGCATTGGTATTTGAGTCCAGAATTAACCAAAAGATCTGATATGACTCTAATCTCTTAACCATGTTATCTTGACTCATTCAGATAGCTATATCCTTGATCTTGAGACATTTTTGGTTGTGAGAAGAAAGTTATCACTGACAGAGTTCAACTCTATATTCTACTGTTGTTCTTTGCTTGGTATATCTATGTGGGAGACTCCACATTTTCTTAAGGTGAACATTCTTATGCTGCGGTTTTGTTGGTAGTCTCTATGTTGGTGGTATGATGAGAAATTGATGTGTTCTCAGATCAGAAGGTGTTTTCTTTGAGGTTTGTTTGTCAATTTGGAGAATTGTGTTTAGTCTTGGCCGACTTAGCATATGCAATACATTAAGGAGACTAGTTTTTATTTATGGATGTTAGCCGACCTGGTATAATGCACTACATGGATTAAATGTTTAAATCATATATGGTGCCGACAAAGAGAGTTTTGATTATTATTTTTTCATCTAATTAGGCTGACCTAATTGATGAATAAGATACACTTGTATATATATAATATTTTTTTGAAGAGAATATAAGGAGGTGTGTGTGAGTAAGAAGAGAATGTGAGAAGTGGGTGTGTGAGTGTGGAAGAAAGGTGAAGGAATATCCGAGCCTAAATTATTTATTAGTTGTGGATCTGTGTGAGGAAGTACTTGATATTCTGAGCTTCATTGGAATTGAACCTTGCACATTGAAGGTGTATACTATCAATTCAATCTTTTGGCAGTGAGCCACTATCTTTGTATCTCAATGGTTAGCCATCTTTAGTATTCAGGCAGTGAGCCTTTTTAAGGATAGTGAGTCATGGCAGTGAGCTCTATAATATCTTGTATCCAAATATAATATATTGTGAGTTAACCCTCATCGTGGTTTTTCCCTTTTTGGGTTTCCCACGTAAAAATCCTGGTGTTCATGTGTATGGTTGCATTGATTTGTTTCTATGTTCTCTATTCTTGATTCAGTCAGAATTGTAATAATGGTTATATTGATTTTATTGTGGTTTTATGGAATACTTATTCATTATTCTGCATGTTCAACAATTGGTATCAGAGCCTAGTCCCCTTGGAAGAAGCCTAGTAGCTTGAGGAAGCTCCCGTAAATTGAGTATAAGAATTTTTTTCCTCCAAAAGTGATCTTTGTTGAATGTTTAGGAGAAATAGAAGATTTGAACGAAAAGTTGATGAAAGTGATTGAGTATATTGAAAAACTGCAAAGTAAAAGTGTTGAAGCATGTGATCAATTCTTTAAGGAAAATGAAATTGTCTCCAGCTTGCTACAACAATTGGATGAGAAGAAAAGAACTGAAGAATGCCAAGAAATTGAAATTCAAAGGAAGATGGATGAATACACAAAGCTTGAGGAAGAAGCAGAAATCTTGAGATCTGATTTGGAAAAGCCAAGAAATTTTGAAGACAAATTTAAGATAAGCTAGGCAATTCTTGATGAATTGATTACCTCTCAGAGATTGGCTATGGATAAGAGTGGTTTAGGGTTTGAGGAACGTCAAAGCTCTAAAGTGAAGCAATCTACTAGAAAGAAGACTCGATGCAAAGATGGATGAATCAAGAATCTAAGAAGCAACTTTGGAAGAAACCCCATCAAACAACCTAATGCTAAAAGGTATTTATCTTTCAATGGTGTTTGTTATTCCTACAAGAAATTTGGTCACAAGGCAAAGGACTGAAAAAGTAAAATGAATAACTCTTTATCATTCTCCGATGAATGTCTTAAGTGCAAGAAGGTTGGATATAAAGTTAGTTTGTGTGGAAATAAGTTGAATAAAAGATAAAATGGAAGGGAAAATGTTGTTTGTTGTAAGTGTAGCAATTCAAAATACCCTGTTAATAACTGTGGAAGAAGAAAAATAATTATTCGACAAAGAAGCATTATCAAATCATTGATCCGAAAGAAGCAAGAAAAGAGATGAAAAGGATTTAGAGAAATGAAGGAGAATTCAAGCAAGTTGAATCAAAATCATTAGTCTTATCTATGGCGACCTCTGGTGCAAATACTCCCATCATTTTTTGAATCAAGCAATGGCTAAGGGGGAGCAATTATCATAAAATATAATAAACCCCCTCATCGATACTTGTGTCACATCATGACAGAAGTATATTTAATGTGGTAATGAAATTAAGGAATTTTCTCAGTTGTATATGTGAAGAATGAAGTTTTTAGAATTTGAAAGAATGGAGGTGCACACAAATTTCAAGGTAATCTACCTGCAAGTTGAAGAATTTATTGAAAAATCATTCGGATTGAAAGGAATAAATTCAGATAATTCAAGAGGCTTATGTATTTTTGGAGAAGCGTGCAAAGGATGTCTAGAAAGCAATTCAGAGTTTCAAGGCTTGAAGAAGAGATGAATTGAATTCGAAGTGAGCTCTGAAAGTAGGATATGTATACATTTCTTGTTGGCATTTACAAAGGTATTCTTGTTTGCACAATATTTCATTTTCATTGCTATGGATAATTCAAAGGTTGTGAATGGTGTGGATAGAGTGCAAGTTAATTTAATGTGTCAAAAGATTTTGTTGGTGCACTCTCTCACATCCCTCCGAGAGTGTCTCCCATAGAGGATATCTATGAATTTGTTTATAGTAAGATAGAAGAAATGTCATCAGTTCAATTGAGCATTCTATGGAAGAGTGAATTGGAAGAGAACCATGATGCCTACAGAGTATTAGTTGAGAATAAGTTGGAAGTCCCTTTGTTTGAATTTGAGAGGAAGTATATTCGAATAGTGTTGAGTAGAATTCATGATGAATCTTTATGGATTGATGAGGCACATTTGATTACCAGAGAACCAATCAAAGATGTAACTAGTTTGTGTTCCTCTGGATCAATTCCCAAATGAAAGGCTATGGATGAGCAAGAGATAATTGAGGTTACCAGTGTGAATCTTGAAGGGAAAGAGATTGATTTGAGATCAATTGTAGATCTCTTAATTAGGTATACTGCTATGGTCATCGGTCACAAAGTTTTCCTGCTTAGCAATGACCTCATAGTTTCTACTGCTGTTGTACATAATATTGTTGATATGGTTAAAAGAGGTATGGATTATGATTTGTGTGAATTAGTTCGTACACATATTTTGAAGAATTTAAAGGAAATCAAGAAGAGTAAGAAGAATACATTCTAGTATGGCAATTTAGTTGTTTGTTTACTCTACTTTTTGAAAGAATTGTTGGTAATAGGAAGGACATAATGGTCAAATGCATAGCCTATTTCCCATAAAATTAGGAACTTCATGATAAATCTTGGTAGTTTGGATGCACAAGATACTGCCCTTGCTGTATTCTTTGGACCATTTCAGATGAGGATGGGCAAAAGGTTTAGGATTCCAGTAAATTTTATTGAAAGGTACTCTAGAAGCATCAATTTTATTGTGTCTACAGATTTCTATCACATAGAAGCAATTGAATCAAGGTTGGTATGGATATCTGAGTTAGATTATGAAGTGTTAGAGGCTGAAGTTGATTATTATTCAAAAATTCTTTTGGAAATCCCTAAGAATATCATTATAGAAGGTACCTCGGTTAGTGCAACTGAAACAGGGAAGAAAAGGAAGAGTGTTGTTAAGAAAGAAGTTGCAGAAGGAAGTGAGTTTGAGAGAGCTCAACATGAGCATGAAAGAATAAACATTCAAAGAGCTTTGGAAATATTGCAGAAGGTTATTCCCAGTGCTAATTTGGATTCATCTATTTCTATTGTGGAGAATCTCAGAGGCATGATTGATTCTTTGAAGATCTAAATCTCTGGACTTGAAGTGCATGCTAGAATCAGGTCTGATGAAGGAAATTTGGAAGATATTAAGGAAAAATGTGCAAATGGACATAGTCGAATGATGAAGGAATTGGAGAATGTACAAGTTTGTGAAGAAGAGACATAGGAACTACTTTTTTTTTCCTAGATTGGTCTGACAATACACTAAACATAAGAAATGAGATAAGGATGAGTGAATCCCTGATGAGCACTCAAGCAAATACATACATGTTAGCAGAAGATAGAGATAATTAGAGGTGGTCCTACATTTTGCAGCTTCAAGACAAATTATTTTCTTTACAGAATCATAGAACATAAGTTATCAAGAAGTTTGTGGCACTCAAAGACATGATTAAACTTAAGCACATTCATATTTCTAGTCTCTTGACTGTATTGGTGAATTATTAGAGATTAATCTTAATCCCAATACTTTAGCAGATGGTATACAGTCCTTAACTAAGCTCGAGCTATTACACAAGACTCTTATAAGTGTAAAAGGTTCATGGGAAGAAGGAAAAGCCTCTTGGAAGGTCCTCCTGGAGAGTCTCAGAGGTTCTTCTTTAGGTTAATTCAATTCTTTGTTCATATTCTTTTGGTTACATTTTGATGCATATATATCAGACCCCATCCTTTTCAATTGATGTCAAAGGGGGAGAGATAGAGAGATAAAGGTTAATAGAGGAAAAACATTTTTGTGAAGATCAATTTTGATAGGTGGAGTATTTAGTTGCACTATAATCAAAAATGTTTTTGACATGCAAGTTGCCATCAATGCCAAAGGTGGAGATTGTTGGGATTATGGAGCCTTACAACATGAGCATGAAGTGTGGATGGTTTATGTTGGTTGTTCCTATGTTTTGATTGATGTCAACATGGTGACAACTATATGGGAAGTCTACTTGGTTTACCGAAAGTTGTTCTCTATCGGTAATAATCTTTTGTGATGATCCAATGCGTTGGTATTTGAGTCCAGAATTTACCGCAAGATCTGATATGACTCTAATCTCTTAACCATGTTATCATGACTCATTTAGACAGATATATCTTGGATCTTGAGACATTTATGGTTGTGAGAATCTTTAACAAAGTTCAAATATGTATTATATTGTTGTTCTTTGCTTGGTATATTTGTGTGGGAAACTCCACATTTTCTTAAGGTGAAGATTCTTATGCTGTGATTTTGTTGGTAATCTCTATGTTGGTGGTATGATGAAAAATTGATGTGCCCTCATATTCAAAAGGTGTTTTCTTTGAGGTTTGTTTGTTGGTTTGGGGAATTGTGTTCTAGTCTTGGTTGACTTAGCGAATGTAATACATTATGGAGACTAGTTTTGCTTCATGGATGTTATTCAATGTGGTATAATCCACTACATGGATTAAATGTTTAAATCATATATGGTACCAAGAGAGTTTTGATTTTTTTTTCATCTAATTAGGCCAACCTAATTGATGAATAAGATATACTTGTATATATATAAGATGTTTTTGAAGAGAATATAAGGAGGTGCATGTGAGTAAGAAGAGCAAGTGAGAAGTTGGTGTGTGAGTGTGGAAGAAAGGTGAAGGAAGATTCAAGCCTAAATGCTTTATCAGTTGTGGATTTGAGTGAGGCAGTACTTCATATTCTGAGCTTCATTGGTGATACAGTGATAGGGAGGTCGACCAATTACAAACACAATTTGATCCAACTCAAACCAACATTTTTCCCTTACAACTCTTTTTCATTAAGTCTTCATTGTTTCAACCTAGTTTCCTTGTTGGTCTCCAACTTGATGTCTTCACAAATATCTTTTAGAGAAGGTTTTCTCTTCACAAGACCTTCACCTTTTTAGAACCCCATTAGGCTCTCACAAAACATAACTCAAAAACTCAATAGGTCCCTTTGGACCAACTCTACTTAAACTGAGTTTCAACGCTAAAAAGGGCTCCAATTAGCCCACTTTTACAAAGGAACTCACCTTCAAACTTGCTACCAACTCAAAATATCCCTTGAAAGACCTCAAACTTCCTCCAAAACCTCAAATTCTCCAACCTTTGAGTCAAAACTCACTTTCTATGACTCTCTTTCATGAAACCCTCATTTTCCACCAAACAAATAAGGGTTTATTGAAAAATGTTGGAATCAAGGAACATTGAGAGGGGGGGGGGGGTGAATCAGTGTTCTGCAATTTTTAGCTTTATTAATCTTATCTTTAAAGCACTTATAACATTCAACCAAAAGAAATATGCATGAACATAAAGCAAGCAATCACAACACTATAACGTCGGGATTTTTACGTGGAAACCCTATTTGGTGTATGTCAACCTCCAAGGTTTGCTTGCACCTAATTATCAAGAAGACATTGCCCTGCCTTCACCCTGAACCTAACAATCTTCTAGGCTCTGTCCTGATTTGGTTCACCAACTGAACTTTGCTATAACTCTGTTCAAGAGTCTCCACCTTGTGCTTTAACCTCAGAGGATTCAAGACTCTTTTAATATTGCTGTCTCCTTCACAAACATTACTTGAAACTACAATCTTTTCCACTACACCTAGAAGAGTCTAGATGCCCACTTGATCAATTTGTTAGAACTGCTTGCAGGGGATTTGAAGATGCTGCCTCCATGCTTCTTGCAACCAAACTGAGCCATTTTTCTTGGTGTCCAATCCTCAACTTACCCGATTCCATGAATTTGCCTTTTGAAGGGGCTAATCCTTGTAGACCTTACCAGTCCTATTTTTGCTTTTTCCTCTCAAACCTGCCAAACAACCTATCAAACAAAATATATTTTCAGACACCCTTTTCAGGGTTTTAAATCTTGCAACAGGTCTCTGGCTGCTAGTTATTCCGTATAGGTGGTTCCCACACCTTTGGAGAGGAGGCCTAATTGCCCTAAAAACTAGGGTTTCACTGTCCTCTCACCTATTTCTCACTCAAGAGGATTATTCAAGCATCAACTCCCTTTAACCTGTCAAAGTATGACCAAAACCACCCTGATACCGTACTGGTACCGTACTGTACCTTCTTCCCCTGCCCAAGTTCCTTAAACTTTACTCCCAAATCCCTAACCGGGTCATGAAGCTCGCCTAGGGTTTGGGTATAAAATTCTCTACTCCATGTTCTATATTTCCTACCACCAAATACCTACAAATGTCTGACTCCACTCCCATATTTCACCAGTCTCATGGGAGTCCCGTGATCAGTGACTATGGAGGAGTCATTTCAAACATGACTGTCCAAAACTTGTAATTACAAAGTTTCCTAAATCCTAATCTATGGAATTAAATCTACAAACTATCCTAAGTAACCCTACACCGAATGAAGATGACTAAATACTATGCTACGAATTCCAATACAAAGAATTAACAGTATTTACAAGATATTTGATTTCACTGTCTCTAAAACTCACGGGCAGGTACAGGGAAACATAGAAATCTGCCACAACAAAGATAAAAGCCTTTGTAAACTATTCTATGGAACCTAAATAATGATGAGTAATGTTCCAAATCTATTCTATGAACACCAAAAACAAAGATTCAACTTTATTTACACGCCTTTTATCTCCACTGTTTAAAGAAAACACGGTTTTCATGCAAAACACAGAAAAATACAAAGTTCTGAAAAACACACTGAGTTTTCAGAAAACATAGAAAATACAGAAAAATCAAAACTGTTTTCTATTCACCGCCAAAACTTCTTTTACAACCACCCTAACTAACTCTTCTACGAACCATTTCATCCATTTGGAATGCCATTACCATCATTCAAGGGCAGTGGCTAGCGGATTTTTTTTGATTTCAAGGGATTCTCCATAACAAGTAAAGTGCATGCAACTACCAATTCTTCATGCAATCATCCAACTCCGCCATTATCCTTCATTTTAGGAACATTATCTCTTCAAGCTCGAACCAATATCTCCTTAACTGCCCATGGCATCTCCAAACAACGAGGATAGCACACAAAAGCATTAAATTTTACCAAATGCTTTCCAAAGCAACATTTAACAACTTAGACAACCTAATGACAAAGATGATGTTAATCCTAGTGATTAACTCATCTCACACAATAACAAGACCATCTAAATCAAACAACTAAAATCCCTGACTTGGCTAAAGTCAGTACAAGCCAAAATTTTGCAAATCAAAATGGAGGTCAGCCTAGGTGCTCCTGCACCACTATTAGGGGAAAAACCATGGTGGAGGTCAATCCACAATATTATCTGAGTATACTCAAAAAGATGTTTACAAAATGGGAATGCACTTGCATTCAGGCACACTGCCTAGAGCTCACTGCTCAAAAATAGAAAGGCTCATTGCCTTACAATCAATGTCAAAAGACAACTGGAGTGGTGAACTATGAAATAACATCTACAAATGCTTGAGAATAGTTCTAGTTAAGCATATTAATTACTTTCTTGACCTTCTCTCTGATTTTTCTCTTCTGCTCTGTCTGCTTTAACTCGCATCACAAATCATTTTATGCACAAGTGAAACTATGCATAATCACTCTACAACCCTTCTGACATTTGCAACATACATCAACACACTTTTTACATATATCAAAATGATATAATCGATCACTTATATATATCCACAAATAAGGATTTAATCGCTACAAGTCGGCTCCAACAAAATATGAAAATATTTACAAACTATTGGCTCAATCCATAATTAATTTTCAATGCGCACCAACCAAAGTCGGTCACAACATAGTGAGGACCCAAATCAACATGCTCAAACACAAAAACACTTAAACAATTGCTCCTCGAATATCCACAACAACTTCATTCACTTAGTCGGCCTTTTGCACTAATAAGCAAAAAATTAATCAACTAGATCTTCTAACTTGCACAATAATCGATATGAGGCTCTATGATTCAAGAATAACAAAGATCATACACAAAAAAAACTTCCCTAAGATCCACAACTCAAAATGATAAACATAAAATTGCATGTGAATCGATGAACACAATTCTGTCAGATGCACTGTTCTAACTTGACAGATAATTATTGATCTTCAATCTAACTTCTGGTATGATCAAATACTGATGCGTGGATCAAATCACTGACAAGGGTTGCCATAAATGACAACACCAGATAACTTGTGCAGTGTCTCTTTCCAAATAAAAAACCCATCTCCAGACCACATAAAACATTATCACCACCTCAAACAATATTTTTTAAGCATGCACATGCTTAATAATCCTTAATATTATGCTACCCCCAAACTTTACCCACTTTTACTCTCTAAAACCTCAATTTTCCATTAAAAAATGCACTTCTCTCCACTAGGGCTTCATGCCCAAACATCCAATTGACCTCCCTTGTCCTTGAAGACCTTCAAACTCATTAAACTACACCAAATATCACTAAAACCATCTCAACCTAGCCTTCATCAATTCAAATTCTTCAATCTGCTACTTTAAACCATGCCTTTTAGGCCTAAACTCATGCATTTCCTCAGGGGCAGCGTGGAAAACCTCCTCTAATGTTTTTGCTAAACCTAAAACCTTTCTCCTACTTCTAATCCTACCCCAACCAATCCCATTCCATAAAATTACAACATGTATAGTAGGTGGAATGGCCTTTTAATACATTCTAGCCTTCAAACCTTTAAATGCAACTTAAACAAGCAACTTCAGAAAATGCAATCAATCTCCCTTCTAATGTGATGTCATGTCTTCAAACCTATTTAAAATTGAAGTGAACACAAACCCACAACAAGTTTAGATCATCCTAGAGAAAATTCCTACTATATGGACCCATACATAGGCTGGGAATAATGAAAATACATAGAAAATGACAGTAAAACAAAGATATTTTATTGATTTTCTCCTCCTAACCCTTCACAACGAGTTCTCACATCCATTTCAAGACTTCTCCCTCAAAACCAATTGAATCAACCTCATCAAATAACTTTCCAACCAACTTGACCATTGGCCTTCCCTCTAATTTTCAATTTTTGTATTTTACAATATTTTGGAATGACAACATTTTTTCAATTTTAGCAACATTTGCATATTGACCCCACTTGACTCATAAACTAAAACAAGATTACAAAATGGCCTAATATGGCCTTATTTTACAACATTTAGACCCAATCAACTCAATTAAACCTAATTCAAAAAATTGGAGAACATAGTACTTTGTACCAATTGGAATTGAACCCTGCACATTGAAGGTGTATCCTATCAGTTCAATCTTTTGGCAGTGAGCCACTATCTTTGTATCTCAATGGTTAGCCATCTTTTGTATTTAAGTAGTGAGCCTTTTTAAGGATAGTGAGTCATGATAATGAGCCCTATAATATCTTGTATCTGGATATAATATATTACGAGTTAACCCTCACCGTGGTTTTTCCCTTTTTGGGTTTCCCACGAAAAAATCCTAGTGTTCATGTGTATGGTTGCATTGATTTGTTTCTATGTTCTCTCTTGTTGATTCAATCAGAATTGTAATTATGGTTAGATTGATTTTATTGTGGTTTTATGGAATACTAATTCACCCCCTCTTAGTTTTTCAAATGTTCAACAATTGGTATCATAGCTTGGTTCCTCGAAAGAAGCCTAACAACTTGAGGAAGGTCTCAAAATTTGAGTATAAGAACTTGTTCCTCTCAAAGTGATCTCTGCTAAATGTTCAGGAGAAATAGAAGATATGAAGGACAAGTTGATGAAAGAGAACGAGTATATTGAAAAAATGCAAAGTAAAAGTGTTGAAGCATGTGATCAATTGGTTAAGGCAAATGAAATTGTCTCTAGCCCGCTGCAACAATTGGATGAGAAGAAAAGAACTGAAGAAAGTCAAGAAATTTAAATTCAAAGGAAGATGGATGAATTCTCACAGCTTGAGGAAGAAGCGGAAATTTTGACATCTGATTTGGAAAAGGAAAGAAGTTTTGAAGACAATTTTAAGATAATCTCAACAATGCTTGATGAATTGATTACCTCTCAAAGACTGGCTATGGATAAGAGTGGTTAAGAGTTTGAGGAAGTTAAAAGTTCTAAAGTGAAGCAATCTACTGGTAAGAAGACTCGGTGCAAAGATGGATGAATCAAGAATCTAAGAAACAACTTCGGAAGAACTCCCATCAAAAAACTTGATGCTAAAAGGTATTTATCTTTCAATGGTGTTTGCTATTCCTACAAGAAATTTGGTCACAAGGAAAAGGACTACAAAAGTAAAATGAATGATTCTTTATCATTCTTTAGTGAATGTCTTAAGTGAAAGAAGGTTGGATATAAAGTTAGTCTATGTGGAAATAAGTTGAATAAAAGAAAAAATGGAAGAAAGAATGTTGTTTGTTGTAAGTGCAGCAATCCAGAACACCCTATGAATAATTGAAGAAGAAGAAAAATAATTATCCGGAAAAGAAGCATGATCAAATCATTGATCTGAAAGAAGCAAGAAAAGATATGAAAAGGATTTGGAGAAAGGAAAGAGAATTCAAGCAAGCTGAATCAGAATCATCAGTCTTATCTGTGCCAACCTCCGATGCAGATACTCTTGTCAATTTTTGAATCAAGCAATGGATAAGGGGGAAAAATTATCAGAAAATCTTTTAAACCCCGTCATCGATACTTGTGTCACATCATGAAAGAATTATATTTAATGTGGTAATGAAATTAAGGAATTTTCTCAGTCACATGTGTGAAGAATGAAGTTTGCAGAATTTGAAAGAATGGAGGTGCAGACAATTTTTGAGGTAATCTATGTGCAAGTTGAAGCATTTATTGTAAAATCTTTCGGAATGAAAGGAATAAATTCAGATATTTCAAGAGGCTTATGTATTTTTAGAGAAGCATGCAAAGGAAGTTTAGAAATAAATCTAGAGTTTCAAGGCTTTAAGAAGAGATCAAGTGAACTCAAAGTGAGCTCCAGAAGTAGGGTATCTATACATTTCTTGTTGGAATTTACTGAGGTATTCTTGTTTGCACAATCTTTCATTCTTATTGCTATGGATAATTCAAAGGTTCTGAATGGTGTGGACAGAGTGAAAATTAATTTAATGTGTCAGAAGAGTCTGTTGGTGCATTCTCTCGCATTCCTCTGAGAGTGTTTCCCATAGAGGATATCTATGCATTTGTTTATAGTAAGATAGAAGAAATGTCGTCAGTTCAGTTGAGCATTCTATGGAAGAGTGAACTGGAAGAGAACCATAATGCCTATAGAGTGTTAGTTGAGAAGAAGTTGAATGTTTGGAGGAAAGTCCCTTTTTTTGAATTTGAGAGGAAGTTTATTTGAATACTGTTGAGCAGAATTCATGATGAATCTTTATGGATTGATGAGGCACATTTGATTACCAAAGAAGCAATCAGAGATGTAACTGGTTTGTGTTCCTCTAGACCAGTTCCCAAACAGAAGGCTATGGATGAGCTAGAGATAATTGAGGTTACCGGTGTGAATGTTGAAGGGAAAGAGATTGATTTGAGATCAATTGTGGATCCGATAATCAGGTATGCTGCTATGGTCATTGGTCACAAAGTTTTCCTGCCTAGCAATGACCTCACAATTTCTACTGCTACTGTACATATTGCGGTTGATATGGTTAAAATAGGTATGGATTATGATTTGTGTGAATTACTTCATACACATCCTTTGAAGAATTTAAAGGAAATAGAGAAGAGTAAGAAAAATACATTCTGGTATGGAAATTTAGTTGTTTGTTTACTCTTTTACTTTTTGAAAGAATTACTGGTAATAGGAAGGATAGAATGGTTAAAATACAAAGCCTATTTCCCATCAAATCAGGAACTTCATGATAAATCTTGGTGGTTTGGATGCACAAGAGATTGCCCTTGTTGCATTCTTTGGAACATTTCAGATGAGGATGAGTAGAAGGTTTAGGATTCCAGTAAATGTTGTTGAAAGGTACTCCAGAAGCATCAATTTTCTTTTGTCTATAGATTTTTGTCACATGGATGCAATTGAATCAAGGTTGGTATGGATATTTGAGTTAGATTATAAAGTGTCAAAATTTGAAGTTGATTATTATGTAAAAATTCTTTTGGAAAGCCCTAAGAATCTCAATATAGAAGGTACCTCTGATAGCGCAACCAAAATAGGGAAGAAAAGGAAGAGTGTTGTTAAGCAAGAAGTTGTAGAAGGAAGTGAGTTTGAGAGAGCTCAATATGAGCATGAAAGAAAAAACATTCAAATAGCTTTGGAAAAATTGCAGAAGGTTATTCTTGGTGCTAATTTTGATTTATCTATTTTTTTTGTGTAGAATCTCTGAGGCATGATTGATTATTTAAAGGTCTACATCTTTGGACTTGAAGTGCATGCTATAATTAGGTCTGATGAAGGAAATTTGGAAAATATAAAGGAAAAATGAAATTGCATAGAGTTGAGTGATGAAGGAATTGGAGAGTGTACAATTTTGTGAAGAAGAGGCATAGGAAAAACTTTATTTTTGCCTAGATTGGTCTAGTAGTACACTAAAAATAAGAAATGAGATAAGCATGAGTAAATTCTAGATGATCCCTCATGAAGATACATATAGGTTAGCAAAAGATAGAGATAATCAGAGGTGGTCCTACATTGTGCAACTTCAGGACAATTTCTTTTCTCTACAGGATCAAAGAATAGAGTTATCAAGAAGTTTGTTGCACTCAGAGACATGATTAAACTTCGGCACATTCTTGTTTCTAGTGCTCTTGACTGTATTGGTGAGTTATCAAAGATTAATCTTAATCCCAATACTTTAGGAGATTGTATAGAGTCCTTAACTAAGCTCGAGCTATTACACAAGACTCTTATAAGTGAAAAAGGTTCATGGGAAGGAGGAACAGCATCTTGGAAGGTCCTCCTAGAGATTCTTAGAGGTTCTTCTTCAAGTTAATTCAATGTATTGTTCATATTCTTTTGGTTACATTTTGATGCATATATACATATATATTAGACCCCATCCTTTTCCATTTATGTCAAAGGGGGAGAGATAGAGAGATAGAGGTTAATAGAGGAATTTTTTTTTTGTGAAGAACAATTTTGATAGGGGGAGTATACATTTGCAATATATTGAAATTTTTTTTTGACATGCATGTTGCCATCAATGCCAAAGGGGGAGATTGTTGGGATTATGGAGCCTTGCAAGATGAGCATGAAGTGTGGATGGTTTGTGTTGGTTGTTCCTATGTTATAATTGATGTCAAAATGGTGACAACTTTATGGGAAGTCTACTTGGTTTACCAAAAGCTATTCTCTACCGATAATACTCTTTTGTGATGAGCCAGTGTGTTGGTATTTGAGTTCGGAGTTTACCACAAGATATAATATGACTATAATATCTTAACCATGTTATCATGACTCACTCAGATAGTTATATCCTGGATCTTGAAATGTTTTTGGTTGTGAGAAGAAATTTATCTCTGATAGAGTTCAACTCTGTATTCTACTGTTGTTCTTTGCTTGGTATATTTGTGTGGGAGACTCCACATTTTATTAAGGTGAAAATTCTTATGTTGTGGTTTTGTTGGTAGTCTCTATGTTGGTGGTATGATGAGAAATTGATGTGTTCTCAGATTTGGAAGGTGTTTTCTTTGAGGTTTGTTTGTTGGTTTGGAGTATTGTGTTCTAGTCTTGGTCGACTTAGTGTATGCAATACATTATGGAGAGTATTGTGTTCTAGTCTTGGCCAACTTAGTGTATGCAATACATTATGGAGACTACTTTTTCTTTATGGATGTTAGCCAACTTGGTATAATGCACTACATGGATTAAATGTTTAAATCATATATGGTGTCGACAAAGTCAGTTTTGATTATTTTGTTTTCATCTAATTAGGCCGACCTAATTGATGAATAAGATATACTTGTATATAAATAAGATGTTTTTGAAGAGAATATAAGGAGGTGTGTGTGAGTAAGAAGAGAAAGTGAGATGTGGGTGTGTGAGTGTGGAAGAAAGGTGAAGGAAGATCCGAGCCTAAATGCTTTATCAGTTGTGGATCTGTGTGAGGTAGTACTTCATATTCTAAACTTCATTGGAAGTGAACCCTACACATTGAAGGTGTATCCTATCAGTTCAATCTTTTGGCAATGAGCCACTATCATTGTATCTTGGTGGTTAGCCATCTTTTGTATTTAGGCAGTGAGCCTTTTTAAGGATAGCAAGTCCTGTAAGTGAGCCCTGTAATGTCTTGTATCCAGATATAATATATTGTGAGTTAACCCTCACCGTGGTTTTTCCTTTTTAGGTTTCCCACATAAAAATCATGGTGTTCATGTGTATGGTTGCATTGATTTTTTTCTATGTTCTCTCTTGTTGATTTAGTCAAAATTGTAATAATGGTTAGATTGATTTTATTGTGGTTTTATGGAATACTGATTCACCCCCCCCTTCAAGGTATTTCGGATTTTAAACAATTAGTATCAGAGCTTGGTTCCTCAGAGGAAGCAAACAACTTGAGGAAGGTCTCATAATTTAAGTATAAGAAAATTTTTCCTATGAAAGTGATCTTTGTTGAATTTTCAGGAGAAATAGAAGATATGAAGGGCAAGAGTATGAAAGCGAATGAGTTTATAGAAAAACTACAAAGTGAAAGTGTTGAAGCATGTGATCAATTGGTTAAGGAAAATGAAATTGTCTCTTGCCTACTGCAACAGTTGGATGAGAGGAAAATAACTGAAGAATGTTAGGAAATTTAAATTAAAAGGAAGATGGATGAATGCACAAAGCTTGAGGAAGAAGTAGAAATCTTGAGATCTGTTTTGGAAAAGTCAAGAAGTTTTGAAGACAATTTTAAGATAAGCTCAACGGTTCTTGATGAATAGATTACCTCTCTGACATCGGCTATGGATAAGAGTGGTTTAGGGTTTGAGGAAGGTAAAAGTTCTAAAGTGAAGAAATCTACTGGCAAGAAGACTCAGTGCAAAGGTGGATGTATCAATAATCTAAGAAAAAACTCTAGAAGAACTCCTATCAAACAACCTGATGCTAAAATGTATTTATCTTTCAATGGTGTTTCCTATTCCTACAAGAAATTTGGTCACAAGGGAAATGATTGCAAAAGTAAAATGAATGATTCTTTATCATTCTTCGATGAATGTCTTAAGTGAAAGAAGGTTGGATATAAAGTTAGTCTGTGTGGAAATAAGTTGAATAAAAGAAAAAATGGAAGGAAGAATGTTGTTTGTTGTAAGTGCAGCAATCCAGAACACCATATTAATAATTGTAGAAGAAGAAAAATAATTATCCAACAAAGAAGCATGATCAAATCATTGATCTGAAAGAAGAAAGGAAAACATGAAAAGGATTTGGATAAAGGAAAGAGAATTCAAGAAAGTTGAATCAGAATCATCAGTCTTATATATGCCGATCTCCGGTATAGATGCTCCCGTTAATTTTTGAATTAACCAATGGCTAAGGGGGAGCAATTATCATAAAATCTAATAAACCCCGTCATTGATACTTGTGTCACATCATGAAAAAAGTATATTTAATGTGGCAACAAAATTAAGGAATTTTCTCAGTCACATGTGTGAAGAATGAAGTTTGCAGAATTTGAAAGAATGGAGGTCACACAATTTTTGAGGTAATCTATTTGCAAGTTGAAGCATTTATTGCAAAATCATTTGGAATGAAAGGAATAAATTTAGATAATTCAAGAGGCTTATGTATTTTTGGAGAAGCGTGCAAATGAAGTTTAGAAAGCAATTTAGAGTTTCAAGGCTTGAAGAAGAGATCAAGTGAATTTGAAGTGAGATTCGAAAGCAAGATGTCTATACATTTCTTGTTGGCATTTACAGAGGTATTCCTGTTTGCACAATCTTTCATTTTTATTACTATGGATAATTCAAAGGTTGTGAATGGTATAGATAGAGTGCAAGTTAATTTAATGTGTCAGAAGAGTCTGTTGGTGCATTCTCTTGCATCCCTCTTAGAGTGTTTCCCACAAAGGATATCTATGCATTTGTTTATAGTAAGATAGAAGAAATGTCATCAATTCAGTTTTGCATTCTATGGAAGAGTGAATTGGAAGAGAACCATGATGCCTACAAAGTGTTAGTTGAGAAGAAGTTGGATGTTTGGAGGAAATTCCTTTGTTTGAATTTGAGAGGAAGTATATTCAAATAGTGTTGAGTAGAATTCATGATGAATCTTTATGGATCGATGGGGCACATTTGACTACTAGATAAGCAATCAGAGATGTAACTAGTTTGTGTTCCTCTGGACCAGTTCCCAAACAAAAGGCTATGGATGAGTAAGAGATATTGAGGTTATTAGTGTGAATCTTGAAGGGAAAGAGATTGATTTGAGATCAATTCTAGATCGGCAATCAGGTATGCTGCTATAGTCATCAATCACAAAGTTTTCCTGCTTAGCAATGACCTCATAGTTTCTACTGTTGTTGTACATACTACTATGATATGGTTAAAAGAGGTATGGATTATGATTTGTGTGAATTACTTTGTATACACCTTTTGAAGAATTTAAAGGAAATCAAGAAGAGTAAGAAGAATACATTTTTTTATGGAAATTTAGTTGTCTTTTTACTCTTTTACTTTTTGAAAGAATTACTGATAATAGGAAAGATAGAATGGTCAAATACAGAGCCTATTTCCCATCAAATCAGGAACTTCATGATAAATCTTAGTAGTTTAGATGTAGAAGAGACTGCCCTTGCTACATTCTTTGGAACATTTCAGATGAGGATGAGTAGAAGGTTCAGGATTCCAGTAAATGTTGTTGAAAGGTACTCTAGAAGCATCAATTTTCTTGTGTCTACAGATTTCTATCACATGGAAGTAGTTGAATCAAGGTTGGTATGGATATCTGAGTTAGATTATGAAGTATTAGAGGCTAAAGTTGATTATAATGCAAAAATTATTTTGGAAAGCCCTAAGAATCTCAATATAGAAGGTACCTCCAGTAGCACAACTGAAACAAGGAAGAAAAGGAAGAGTGTTCTTAGGAAAGAAGTTGTAGAAGGAAGTGAGTTTGAGAGAGCTCAACATTAGCATGAAAGAATAAACATTCAAAGAGCTTTGGAAAAATTGTAGAAGGTTATTCCTGGTGCTAATTTTGATTCATCTATTTCTGTTGTGTAGAATCTCAGAGGTATGATTGATTCTTACAAGGTCTACATCTTTGGACTTGAAGTACATGCTGGAATCATGTATGATGAAGGAAATTTGGAAGATATCAAGTAAAAATTTGCAAATTCACACAGTCGAGTGATGAAGGAATTGGAGAGTGTACAAGTTTTTGAAGAAGAGGCACATGAACTACTTTCTTTTTGCCTAATTTGGTCTGGCAGTACACTAAACATAAGTAATGAGATAAGGATGAGTGAATCCTAAATGAGCACTCAGGCAGATACATACAGGTTAGCAGAAGATAGAGATAATTAGAGGTGGTCCTATAATGCGCAACTTTAGGAAACATTCTTTTCTCTGCAGGATCAAAGAACAAAATTTATCAAGAAGTTTGTGGCACTTAGAGACATTCATGTTTCTAGTGCTCTTGACTGTATTTGTGAATTATCAAAGATTAATATTAATCCCAATACTTTAGCAGATCGTATAGAGTCCTTAACTAAGCTCTAGCTATTACACAAGACTCTTATATGTGCAAAAGGTTCATGGGAAGAATGCAAAGTTTCTTGGAAGGTCCTCTTGGAGAGTCTCAAAGGTTCTTCTTCAGGTTAATTCAATTTTGTGTTCATATTATTTTGGTTACATTTTGATGCATATATACATATATACTAGACCCCATCCTTTTCCATTGATGTCAAAGGGGGAGAGATAGAGACATAGAGGTTAGCAGAGGAAAAACATATTTGTGAAGAACAATTTTGATAGGGGGAGTTTTCAGTTGCAGTATATTAAAAAATGTTTTTAACATGCATGTTTCCATCAATGCCAAAGGGGGAGATTGTTGGGATTAGGGAGCCTTTCAACATGAGCATGAAGTGTGGATGGTTTGTGTTGGTTGTTCTTGTGTTTTCATTGATGTCAACATGGTGACAACTATATGGGAAGTCTACTTGGTTTACCAGAAGTTGTTCTCTACCGGTAATACTCTTTTGTGATGAGCTAGTGTGTTGGTATTTGAGTCCAAAATTCACTGTAAGATCTAATATGACTCTAATCTCTTAACCATTTATCATGAGTCATTCAAACAACTATATCCTAGATCTTGAGACATTTTTGTTTGTGAGCAGAAAGTTATCTCTAACAAAGTTCAACTCTATATTCTACTGTTGTTCTTTGATTGGTATATTTGTGTGGGAGACTCCGCATTTTCTTAAGGTGAACATTCTTATGTTGTAGTTTTGTTGGTAGTCTCTATGTTGGTGGTATGATGAGAAATTGATGTGTTCTCAGATTTGGAATGTTTTTCCTTTGAGGTTTTTTTGTTGATTTGGATAATTGTGTTCTATTCTTGGCCAACTTAGCGTATGCAATACATGGATTAAAAGTTTTAATCATATATGGTGCCAACAAAGAGGTTTGATTATTTTGTTTTCATCTAATTAGGCTGACCTAATTGATGAATAAAATATACTTGTATATATATATAAGATGTTTTTGAAGATAATATAAGGAGGTGCATGTGAGTAAGAAGAGCAAGTGAGAAGTGGGTGTGCGAGTGTGGAAGAAAGGTGAAGGAAGATCTGAGCCTAAATGATTTATTAGTTGTGGATTTGTGTGAGGAAGTAATTCATATTCTAAGCTTCATTGGAACTGAACCCTGCACATTGAAGGTGTAATCTATCAGTTCAATCTTTTGGCAGTGAGCCACTATCTTTGTATCTTGGCAGTTAGCCATCTTTTGTATTCAGGTAGTGAGCCTTTTTAAGGATAGTGAGTCCTGGCAGTGAGCCCTGCAATATCTTGTATCTAGATATAATATATTGTGAGTTAACCCTCACCTTGGTTTTTCCCACTTTTGGTTTCCCACATAAAAATCTTGGTGTTCATGTGTATGGTTGCATTGATTTGTTTCTATGTTCTCTCTTGTTGATTTCGTCAGAATTGTAATAATGGTTAGATTGATTTTATTGTGGTTTTATGGAATGCTGATTCACCCCCCCTCTGAATATTTTGAATGTTCAACACATACCAGTGCACTGACACTTGGAGGCTACCTGAACTTGTGAACCGCATTCATGTGATGTGGGGCTTCTTGAATCCTACCATAGCTCCTCGAGAATCAACAAATCATGAAATCCAGAGGCAAGAATTTTCTATAAACTCAAAGTGGAAATGAGGTAATTTGAACACTAATTACCTATTTTAACCCTCAAAATCCTTTTTTTTTACCTAGGAAACCTTCCTAGGTTGAAATCAGGATCCTCCGAGAACATCTGAACTATCAGGAAGAGTCCTATAAGCTTAATTTTTTGTCCTCTATGCATATGAATTGAAATAGAACATTGTCACGAGCTTGACCTACAAATAATTTTTTTGGCCAACCTCTTGAGGGGGTAGACCAACATCCTACGATCATTCCGTTGACCGTCGGGGCACAGTGGGGTATAAAATTTTTCAAATCTTGATCTTAACATTGAAATCTTTGAAACAAAGCAACCAATACTTTTTCTCAAAGATGGGAAAAATATAGACATGTAAAAATGACCTAACACTTATCACACATCCTAAATGAAATTTTCTCATCACCGACACCATTATCGTGCCTAATATCACTGCATTTCACATCAATTGCATCAAAAACCCTAATTTCTTCTATTAATTGAATAATATTACATTATTTAATTAATTCACTTTTTCACCATTTTTGATGAATTAAATAAATTGAATTTATTTAATAAAGTCCTAAAACCCTAATTTCTTCTACTAATTGAATAACAATACATTATTTAATTCACTTTTTCATCATTTTTGACAAATTAAATAAATTTCATTTTACTTAATAAAGTCATAATCTAACTTTATTCTTCTTGATTAATTAAATAAAATCAATTATTTAATTATGTTGCTAATTTACCCCATTCCCCTAAATCAATTAAATTATTAAAACATAATAGTTTAATTAAATCACTTTCCCCTAAACTTGAATAATTGA